>JAQIVE010001213.1:0-26703 GCA_034698285.1 Sminthurinus bimaculatus
ATCAAATTCAAGCGGATGGTAAGTTTACAGTACGCAACGTGTTTATGGCAATATCATGTTTATAACTGATAACTGAATCTATTGGTTAAGCACATTCCATGTTTTTAATTCTGTTAATTAAACGTTTTTCACTATATTTTGTCACTGACTATATTTCAGACCTTAAATGTGACAAGTTAGAAACAACGTCACCTTCATCATCGTCTACAACCACAGAATATGACACATCACCGGAAGAAGATGTGACTTTGCTTGGCGTTAATTCCAAACCTTTCATTCAGACGGGAGAAAGTGCTGAAAATACCAATCCAAATCCAAACACAAACTTCCGGAAGACAACGAGACATCGTATTCAAAGATTGAAGCCTAAACTGAAACTAAGAGTGAATAACAACAATAATAATAACAATGTTCCACCTCAACAACAACAATCTACACCCACCGATGCTCCCATCATCAACAATAATAATAATAAAAACAAAGTGAGCCAAGATCAAGAACAAGGAAAGCCAGTTTCTGACGAAGACAATGATAATAAAGAGCGAGTTCCTTTGACTGCCAGCGGATCCTCATTTGAAAGTGGCGAGTATGACTCAGAGCAAACAAATGACAACTCACAAGAAATCCACGATACAGCCTCATCCAACTCAGAGCCAGTTGAAAAACCAGCTTTGGTATCATCATCCCCCAGAACGATTGTCTCATCAACAACGACTCAATCACCATCAAGCTTGACTACAACCAAGAAAGTACAGTCACTAAGTGTTATCAAACCATTCCCTGGACTACGTCCAAAACTTCAAATACCTCCTCCAAAAGTTATCACATCCACCACCACAAGTACAAGTGTTACGAGCACGAGTACCTCTTCAACAACTTCCAAGGAAAATGCTGACAGTCTGAATAATAATAATACACCAGACAACTTTCCCAGCATTCAAACGTCCAGGACTAGAAATAATGTGGCGAGACCTCCGACTGGACCACAATCAATAGCAACAACGACTACATCAAAACCAAATACGATCACAATACAACGATTTGTTCCCTCTGATTCTATTCAAATCCGAAAGCCTGCAGTCTCCTTTGATGACCCAAATTTTGATGATTCAAACATCCCCGTAATCACTGGAGTTGGGCCCGTCCGAACAATCAGTGGAAGTGGAACTCTCAATCCCAATAGTAATTCCAATAATAATAATGCTGGAAGTATCATTTCCGTTAAATCAAACCAGCAACAAAATATTCAAACTCATTATTCCTCTAATAATAATCCACTTTCCCCTCAAACTTCACCTTCTCTAAGCAGTAGTAGTAGTAGCAGCAGCAATAGTATTATCAGTAATAATCGACCACCAAATTTAATTTTTGCTGAAAAATCCGAAATTATTCTCAAAGACATTGAAAGACAGAGTGACATGGTTCTTCTCCACTGGGATAGTCAAAAACATGTTTCTGGGTTCAGAATTATTTACAGAATTTTTGGTGAAGATACTTTCCGTCATGGGCCCCCGCTAGCTTCAACTGAACGAGAATATCGTATTAAAAATATTCCAACGAATGTGAGCCTTTTCTTCTTTTTTTAACTATTCAAAATAATATAATGTAAATGTAAGTAATACTTTTAACTCTAGTTAGAAGAAACAATTTTGACTAAAAAGCAATGTATTCTTATCCTGACACAGGAATGTATCGTTGTATGTGTCGTGCCTTATGAGGATATTTTATACAACGAAATTAGCCCGAGTCCAGGCTCAGTCCCACCTGGGAGTCAATGTCGAGAGCTGAAACCTACATCTCCCTCTGCCCTTATGAGTAACATGGACAAAATTACGATTGGAGCAAGTGCGGCCATATGTGCAACTGTATTACTTGCAGTTTTCATTTTTATCATAATTACACGACGCTCCAAAAACCGAAGAAATACTTCTGGGCTCATTAGCAAGGTATAGTCAAAATCTTTTATGATCTTCATGGTTCATGAAAAGTGCTTATTTTCTTCATGCTAAAACCGTCTCATCTTTGCCATATATGTATATTCGATTCGTCAATTTTTTTTTGTAAATAATATTTCATAATATAGGTTCCCCCTGGATCTATGATAGCTCCGTCCCCTGGCCCACAAAATATGATAAATCCTGGATCTTTAAGCCTTATAAAAGAATGGGATCAACTCTCAGCCATTTCTGCCCGCAGCATTCCACGTGCTCGAGTATATCATGGGAACTCGGTCATGGAAAATGGAGGAGCCATGGGAAACGGACATGGCACAAACCGTTCTGTCGTACTCCCGGTACAACAGCAACAACAACAACAACAGCATCACCAATCACAGCGATCTGTAGCTGATGGCCATTCGACACATCGAAGTTATTTGAGTTCACATCATGCTCATCACAACCATTCAATACACGGTTATGGCCACCATAGTAATGGTCATATTTCTACCCATTCCAGTACTTCAGCAGCTGTCAACAGCTATTTGAACAATCAAAGTCGACTTTTGAGAGCCTCTTTGGGTAAACACAAACTAAACAACGAAACAACTGTAATACCAAGCGAATGGAAAGTTGTCTATTTTTTACAATCCTTGTATGTAAAATGTAAACTATACGTATTGATGCCCTGGTCTGTTTTTGTAGGTTCGAGATCATCTCAAGATGCTCTCAATAAGCAATTGGGACCCTCAGCTCATGTACATCGACATTTTGAGCAAAATCAAAAGAGGCGGAGACCTGGAGTATTGCAGGGACGACTGAGTCAGAGTGATTCGCTAAACACACTCAGTGGATATGAAACTCCAGATAACTGGACTGATAGAATGAATGATCATGATATGGATGTTTATGTTGCTCGAAATGCAACTAGACATGATTTAGTACAGCTTTAAAATATGACAAAATTGTAAATGTATATTATATTTACTCATAATTACTAAAAAATATTTAAAACTTCTATAGTGTATTTCACTATTTATATTGAGTATTCCAGTGAGCCTTTATATTAGTTTCAATATTTTATACTGAAAAATAAATTAGAATTAAGTACATTTTCAACTGTGGAGCAGATTTCATACTGCTTAAAAAACGAAATGACAAATATTTCTAATTTTTTGGCTAAAAATGCAAAGATTTTAGAATACATCCTGTTGAACCTGGATAATTATAAATTATAATTTTATATTTGTATATAACTTAAAACACGAAAGAAAGAAACATGATGCAAGAAACTTAATTGTACATTCATAATTGTAAAAATACATTACTTATATTTCATTATGTCACTAGATTTATGTCTATGTAATGTTATTATCTAATAGTTGTTAAATCATCATTTGTACATAGACTGTACACTGTACACACAACACAGTATAAAAATTAGGATTTGCGTGTGCGTACTGCGAATGCTTGACAGAAAGCTTGTTTGCTTCAAAAAACTGCTTTAAGCTTTTGAAAAATATTGTTTCTAACAGATAGAAGCATTATAATATGATACACTATGAAAAATAATATTATAGTTTAAGTTTATGGAGATAAAATAAAGTAATACATATTTGCCATGAGGGTTTTACAAAACCCTCCATTTTTATATTTCTCTACTCAATCTATTATTGTAAAAACGTTATGAATGCATAAAACCTGTGTACACGCCTAGTATTACATGTTTTTTTTGCAGTACAAGGTTTACGTATGAAAAGAAAGTATGTATATAAATATACAAGTACTTGTATATTTACGAGTACCAAAACTTGATAGAAAAATTTCAAGTTCAATGTGAAGAGAAAGATGAACTAAAACGCCGTTGAAAAACCATAAAATATTACCTCTTTTGAATTAACTTGTTTGAAAATGGAAAGTAAAAGACATTTTATACAGTTTGTATTGAAAAAAGATTACTTGAATTAAAGATATTATATATTTACCAAAATGATTGCCTGAAGCTGTGACGAATTGGTCTATGAGTGCATGTATTTTATGCATATTATGTATATTATGCATACATAACCAATAACCGCTAACCACCCATTGAACTCTTCATGAAGTATAGCAGAAATTATGCTATGGAAAAAAGAGAAAACTTAAAACAGGCCTTACCCTGGAATTAAAATCGAGTTTTCGTAGCGATATCGGAGTTCCAGGACAACTTCAGCCCATAAATGAGCCACCGCACTACTATATCCAATATAAGCATTAATGTAGCTTAAAATGACAGCCAGCCTCCAAACTAAGCTTCCCATCGGTGCAGATTTGATGCCAACAAGTCCCTCCTAGACATAAGATAATAAGTTCAATGAGATATATTATAAATGATCGTGTACGGTAAAATATATAATTTAAATTATTTAGCATTTTAATAGAAATCGTTACACTATATATTTCACGCCTATAATTCATTCAGTATTAAGTGGGTGACATTATTACCAACTGAGCTGCTATATGTTCCTTTTTGAATTCTGGTTGGCAATCAAACACTGAGGGAAATGGAAAATTAGGAGAATTTGAAGAATCCGGGAACAAAAACTCTAACAAAATTGCAAGTTGATCAGATGAAAGAGGGGGTAAGTCCGTATACTGTGCTGGAGAAAATAAGAGTTGCTTCTGTGCTCTATTCACGTTACTGATGACACGATTCAAAGGAACGGGTAAAGGAGAGTTTGCTAAAGCCAGCCTATCCAATGCCGAGATATATTGAAGATCACCTACAATGAATAACAATTTCAAGTAAACAATAATCGCAAGATCTTTAAATGATATGATTTTGAGTAATGGACAATTGCACATATTTATATACTTAACGATAACTGCCATAATACAATGAATTCCTTACCACTATTTTCTAGCTTTTTTCCTAAAACATCTTCAATAGTACGAGACTCTCCATGGAGTTCCCAAATACCATGAGTTGAATCATATAGTCGAAATTCTCCTTGAACATGTGGCCGTAGACCAAAGTGGCATTCCGGTGCACTCAAGGGCTCTAAATCTGAATAACTTGGACTATCAACAACAACATCTTCAGTCAAATATGGCCATCCAGCCACAAATTCCAATTCTTGAAAAGGGTCATCCAGAGATCCAAAAGGGAGGAACGTTGTAAATGCATGAAATTCATTCCAACTTTTAACATTGGTAGTAGTAGCACCGTCATCATTTGTAGGAACAACCTTATTTTGAATTTCATCAAGAATTTCCGGAGGAAAGGAATCAAAAGTATACTTGGGATGCCATGATAACATTTTATAGAAAAAATGAGCTGTGATTCCCACTGGCACACTCAATGTTGGTTTTAATTTTGATTTGAAAATACTGAGCAACCCTGATAGGTATCTATGTTGATTAGGTACTTTTTTAAGATGGGTCATTTGAAAATGAGTTCGCATTCCACATGATTCAGCGATGCCACAATAATATTGCTGATTCCAATGGTGAAATTGAATGAATATAGGAAATGACCTGTCATAAGAGAAAGAAAAACAAATAACATGTGATCAACGTAAAGTGATTTGAGGCTTCATTTGTTACACTCGTCAAAACATTAGATACATTAAACTTACGAATTCGTATTGTTTAGTGCAATACACGCAGAACTTAGCAAAGCCTTTAATTTTGATTCATTCTGCAAAGGTTCCGTGTGGGCCGAGGACAAAATAGCAAATTCGGTGATTCCAAAATAGCCTGCAACTTTATGAGGTTCAAACTTTGGGGGGAAAACTTCATAGTCTTTAGATAGTGTGCTTTGTAAATACGCAGGATATGAATCAAAGTTGTTGTTGCTGCTTGATGCAGGATTAGAAACAGATGTGCTCATTGTGGATACTGACATTATAGAGTCGACAGGGTCCACGAGTTTCTTGTAGTATGAGAACTTGAATGTAAAATCTGAAATAAAAGAAAGGATCGATCATGGTTGAAAAGTTGAAAATCATATTGAGTTTAGTAACTGCATATTACAGAATGCTTGTACATTTACAAGTAATGCGTAGAATACATTAAGTAATGAATAGCAATGTATGTATGTATATAAAGTAGCATGATGTCAGTATTTTGACGTCAAATATTATGCATAAGTATCAAACCTGAAAACGATATCTTCTCATCCAAAATCGCCCACTTTTTGTTGATATTTTCCTGTTCAATCGGACGACCTTGCCATTCATTCAAAATTCGTTCTACATTAACAATAAAAAATTCCCAATCCGAGGCAGTGGTGTAATCCTCAAAATGTTCATCCTGAAATGTTGTACACACCAAGATAAAATTAGTCCACATAAAAAACATTAAATATGCACATACATGAACTTCAGGGAAAAATTATTTCTAAAAGCATCATTATGATTTTAGATTTGTATGATAAATTTCCTAATATCATTAGTAATGATATTAGGAAATTTATCATTACTCATTACTCATGGTATACACTACGTATGCACACACAATAGAATAAATACATTCAACAAATCCTCTGCTCTTAGTGTCTTTGTGTCACAAAGACACTAAGAGCAGAGGATTTGTCACACAAAGTTTGTGTGAAGTTTATTCTTACCTCGATCGCTTCAGTATGATCCATTGTTTTATATTTTTTCAACAATCAACGACAACGATGAATAACCTTTTGTTCTTGTACTTTGCACAACTAACTTTGCTTTAAATTCGTCAAACTTTAATGCTAAATCAATTACGACTTTAATCACTGTTTTAACTATTGTTTACAAACAAAACTTTTTATGCAATCTGCCCATTTGTGCTATAGAACTACTAGAATTAGAGTACTACTATCTGCTGTGTCTATGGTCTATGGTACACATTACACATCATTCATATACATATTACAAGGAAAAGATAAACTTTGAAACTATAAGATCGCGCTTCAGAACGATGACTTTTTTATTTGGATTTTGCGAATCTTTGCTGCAGAAAAGGTACATATTCGTTGTTATCAGAGAAGGAAATGCATAAAATATTGCAACAAAGAGCTTTATACATTAAAAATATCTCATTATTATCACAGAAGCAATACTTGAGTCCAATACTTCATACTTCACACATGGGGACTTTTCCCGTTTCGTCGCTAACTAGCTGGTCTTTGACCTGACACATGTCATTTCACGAGCGTTTATCAGTAGCAAGTAACCCTAAAATTGTCGTTTCATTTCTTTGTCAACATAGGATTTTTATAGGTGCGAATTGTGCTTGATGCAGTCACCCTGCTGGCTCAATTTGTTTACCCGACCGATAATTTCCGATACAAGGCATAGAACAGGGACAAAAGGTTCTACAACACCCAAAATCCCGAATGGCAGAGAATCAAATAAAATTCATTTTCATTCTTTTACTCTTGCACAAAACGTATTTATAATTAAGAAAAATTATAGACGTTTTATAAATAATAGTCAATTTTTTCTACTGAAATACAATGTTTGTATTTATTTAATCCATTTTTAGTACATGACAAGATTTACTACTTTAAATGTTTGCGTTATCAATATTGTTTTACAAATGACGATAAAATATTATGATAATGTTTCATTTTATCCATGTGTACATCGTTTCGTTTTAACATTGATGTTATATTCCTCGTAAATACAACATTTTTTGCTTGGAAAAACAGGAAACAGGATAATGCTCTCACTATAAAATTATGCATACATACATACCTATTTATGTAACATATAGGTTTCAAATTTTCATAACATAGAAAACTCATTATTTAAACTCATGCTTTTATCATAGATAGTTTCGACTGCATGTCATTACACTGGTGTACGTGGTTGTATAGCTTGAACTTCCTTGTGTATGCAATACATCCTCATTATGATAATATTATATATTTGTATTTGTATAACTTTAGATATTAAATGTACACACATGAAATATAACAAAACACCCTAGAGATTATTATTTAGTTTAATAATTATAGTATCATAAACGATAATAGTAATAATTAAGTCTTCATACGCTTCATCATTTCTTCATCTTGAACTGTTAGCTGGGTCAGTTTTTTCCCGACACGATCATGAACTTCTAGAAATTTGGCTACACATCTATCTAAACATACAGCTTCTCCTTTTGCTACATCTCCTTCTGTATATTTAGGACTGATACATTTATCGTGACACACAGACATGAGACGATTGTACATATCACCCATCATTTCCATTTCGAGTTCTTGAACCAACTTAATTTTGTCTACATCAGCAGTTTGAGCCATTTTGATAGATTAGTGGTAGTGTAGCAGTTAGATTAATAAGTTTATAATAATATAGTGATTTAGCGTAAGATATAGGGTTTATACTTATAAATGCAATAACGTTAATTACCGTTTATATTCAATTAAACAGACTTATGATATACAACAGTGACAATAAAAGTAACAATATTAGATTATTAGATTAGTTCACTATCAATTATTGTTGGATATTGTTTGATTATCTCCAGAGTTTGCATCTATCATTCGTTGACGTATTTTCATATTCTTGTATCGATCTTTATCCACTTGCCTCTTGACCACGACAAAGCTACCGATTCCCAAAAAAGTTACAATTGCTCTGAAAATAGATCAAAACATAAGATTAAAAATCATGAAATGACAAAGATCCCGTACCATCACACGAGTTTCAATTCAAATAATATGTGCATACATACACATTACACATGCATATAATATGCACATATTATCCATCATAACGAAATGTAAATACATACAATAACAAATATTCTTTAAAAGGATATGTAAACTGCATTAATAATCTGAAACAAAAAACTGTGGAAAGAAAGTATTTAATGTTATTTACACTCCAACATTAGCTTTGCCAATAGGACCCAACCGAGGAAACATCAGTTTGTAGTCTACGAAAATCCCAACAATAGTTGTTAGATTATGTAATGCATACTTTACTCGACTAGAACAACGTTTTAATTATAAATTATAAGTAAAATAAGCAAATACGTAAGATTTACATTGCAACAAAAGTGTATGACGAAAGAAAACACACCTCTGATCTTTGGTGTAGAATGTAGAATTCTATGATGTAAAACTTTGATTTTACTTAATTGTTTAAGACTAATTTATTTACTTACTTGTATCTTGTGGAAGAATATATTATATCACTTCAAATTATTGTAGATGATGTGAAATTACTAGCAGGGAAGTATAATATAACATGTAACTTACTTTGAAATTTAAACTATCGTCAAAAAATGATTATTGTTTTATAGCGAACACCGACCGACCGAGCACGAGCATGAAATTTTCACTTTAAACTTGCATACGCCTCGTCGTGTTTCCTAGTTTTCTATGGTTTTATAAGCAATTTTGTATGTATTTTACATATCAAAGTACACTACATGTGCTTTCACTTTTTATAGAGAAAGGTAGAGAGAAAGTAATTTTTTTTAATTTATTCTAATTTATATAATTTAAGTAGAGTCTATTCTGATTCGATTTGTAATTTCAGGGAATGCCCATGAGACAAAAAGAGAAAGTAAACGAACAAACAACTAATATTCAAGTATTTTTGTACATAAATTATAGAATTTATTAAAGAAGTTCAAAACATCAACAGAAAAGTTTTTTAATTATTATAGTACTGTATACTGTAGAGTTTGAAATAATGTAGGTATCAGTAATCAGTAGCATAGTACTCATAAGTTCGAAAGTTTGCATACATAGTAAAATAGTAAGCAACATACTTAACAGGTGTGTAGTGATATTTTTCTAAAGTCATATTTCACCCATACATTTATCCCATACACGCAAGTACTGTCTCTAGTCACAAAAATGTATACTTATCACTAATTATTACTGTATTATACTATCATAATAATATTATATGTTTTTATCAGTTTTCATTGAAATCCAAAAGCTATACCACGTATCTCTTGTCATGAAATACACTTTATGCACGCTAAGATTTTTACATAATTTTTTTTCAAGTTGATTACTGTTACATACCATGATGCAGAGAAGTAAAAGTAACTCAAACATTTTCAGGTTTGTAGTTAAAAGTACAAATACACTACTCTAATGCTTAACTAAAATATTTACATCAATGTATTAATCGTTAAATTGCTAAATTTTATGGTATTATACTGTTCAATTATTAATTAACGATTACGTTTTACAACTTTGTCGTACATGGAGATATATTCATCCAGTATGTAGTTATGTACTTAATGATGGTAGAAAATCTTTTACAACCACTGATATTATTTTAATCATTAATTCACATTTACAAGTATCATTAAAATGTCAATAGAATCAGAACGAATTCATGCCTAAAGACAAAAAGGTTTGGTGATCATTCAGCAGTAATTATTCCACGATTTATAAGAATTATGTTTGTTATAACTAAATTAGTTCATTGATTATGGATTATCTATGGATTTAAGCTGTAATAATACCTTTATATGAACAATGTACAAAATGTATAGTAATAATCGTAAAAATTAGCAATAATTTTCATAACAACACAACATGTAGTATTGTTAAATTCGATTCTGCTTTTAATGTCTTCGTTCTCTTGACCTAGAACGGTCACGACGGCGTTTGGAATCCCGTTCACGAGAACGAGATCGGCGACGCCGGACAACAGGTGATAAAGAGCGTGATGGACTTCTTCCACCTCCAATTCTGGCTCCACGACGACGACTGTAGAGATACCGCCGAAGTTCTCTTGAAATTGGTTTCAAATGCATAAAGTTGCAAAAACCAGAACGAGTACACTCACCAACTTCATACTGTCTGCAACACGCTTCACGGAAATCTGTTACAGGGCTTAATTCGGCATAAATAGGTCGTCCTCCAAACCATCGGTTATTCAAATCATTAACAGCTTTCTCTGCATCTTCTTCACGTCGAAACTAAGATTTCAGAAAAAAAAAACATGTTACGTTCAAAATTTCAAACCCATAATGTAGTAGTTCAAAGATAATCAAAAATAGGTATTTTTTAAACAAATTTTCAAAAACAATGATTTAAATAAGGATAGCTGTAATATATAAAACATGTATTTGCAGAGCCTTCTTACTTTAATGTAAACATTTCCAACAAGATGATCTCCAAGATTATCGCATACATTCATTTCTTCAATCTCTCCATACTGTAAAAATCAACAAAACCACATTTATATGGTTTCTTTCATAATAAAATGAAGTAAATATAATATTGAAATGATTCCTGATTTTTGTTCCTTCCTATAAAATTCCTTTGAATATTAAAAGCATTGATATTCATTCATTTAAAAAGATTGAGAGCATAATTCATGAAACATTGTTTATTTACCTTATCTTCACATTCAACAAAAACATCTTCAAAGAAGTTATCATAATGTTCCTGCATTTCTTCATCACTCACATGGTTCATTTGAAAAACTTGAAGAAACCACAATAAAAAACATTTAAACAATTAGACAATTTGATATTCAGCGATTTATGTACATATTTATATTATATTCTACATTTACATACAAATATATAAGATGTAAAGCATATTTTCATACCATCAGCCGTTTTAGTTGAATTTTGTGGGTTGACATACAAATTTTGTAATACAATAGTTTGACTGAATGTTGGCTTGTTATGAATTCGAGAGCACCGGTCACCGTGTCGGCAAGCTCCGATTTTGAAGTAAAATGAACAATTTACTCTGTGGAAAATAACAAAACATAAAATACATTACAACGATTTGGTAAACGATTGATGAGTTATTACGTATACGCGTATCTGCTTAAGGAGTATATAAGAAAAAATGCAAAGCAATCCAAATATCCAAATAATATAAGTAAGAGCATTATTTATAATTATTTATACTTTGATAATATTTATTATTTTGACACGAAAATATTTTTTACTCACTTGTCTTTTTCTGTACCAAAGATTGAAGCCAAATATTCTGCCATATTTCTCTGGGTATACTTGTCAATATACCAAGAATAAAACTTTTTTATTTAAATCTAGCAATGTAGTATTTATAAATCTAAATATGTGTTAAGAATTAATTGCAATTAATGATTAAAAAATTAACTGGAAATGGAAGTTTTGAAGCTTTCCAAAATCCAACACAAAAGCGGCGATAGAATTCTGAATTTCACCGGTTTATCCGCGGATGTCTATTTCCAAGACTGTCTACACAAACGAGGTAATTCAATGTATGTATTTTTATGTATGTATATTTTTAGCAGATCATTATTATTTTTTTACAAAACAATTGCTTTAATGGCATGAAATGTATTGGTTCTTTCATAAAGTTATGAATTATTGATTTATAACTGCATAAATTTTAATTTGGATGCGGGCTTTAAATGGCTTTAACTTTTGATTTCTGATATGTATGTACACTTCATTAGAAACCCTTGCAACTGGCCAGGAAAGTAAATTCAAGATTCACATGTCTATCAAAAAGATTCGTCATTTCATTACTCTGCAAAAACTTGTAAAGTTTACTACTACTTAATTATACTACATTTTACTTCTTCAGTTTTAATGTTTTCATACATTCACACTCATTAAGTGTGTTTATAAACATATAGTACCATAGTTAGTGTCTTGTGAAAAGTAGCAATAGTTATTAATTTATTTTAATTTATTTTGATTACTTCAATATTTTTAGAGTTTTAGAGCAAGACGTCAAAAACATTTAACAAATATTCCAAAGCAAAAAATCTGGTCAGACGTCAATAATAACTCAGCTCGCAGGTCAGGAGTCAAGAAACGAAACCCAGTGCACTGTGACATGAAACGTTTTCTTTATTGATACATAAATCTACTTTCAAAAACCGTAAGGGAACTAATCTTACCAATAGAAGTATCTTGAAAATGTACAATAAATATACAATGTATTTCAAATGTCCATCAAAATACAAATGTCAAACGCCAAAAAAGCAATAACAGCGGCGTGTTTTGCCCTCATTATCTAAATTGAAACTGTTTTAAGAACTATATTATAGTTTCCTATTTGATTGATTATTGTATTAATTTATGTGTTAATGTCACCTGTCATTTTTTTACAGTTACTACCACGTACAACGTATCTGTGAGGTCAAAATGTCAAAGTATCAATTTGAAGGTGATTATAAGCGTAAGCCAAATGTTATGCTTGGAGGAAGATCAGTGACTGAAACTAAAAATGCCGTTATTTTAAAAGCTCAAAATGAACGCAAGAAACGTGATGTAAGTTTTTTGAAAGCAAAAGGATTTGTACCTAGGCCCTTTGTCAATATAAAATGTTGATGGAGTATGGCTACAAACAGTCACATTTATATAAGGAATATGAGTAATAATGACAACAACTGTTATTAATATTAAACTATGTATAAGTAGTTTTTCTAATGATTTTTCCAATGAATTTTTACTTGTAGACGGAGAAAAAACAAGCTCTTGCTATTGTGAAAATTCAAGCTGGTGCTCGTAGCTGGTTAGCTCGAAAGAGTTTTAAAAACGCTCTTCGACAAGAATTTGATGCCTCTGTGAAGACTGATTTGGATGTAGAAGGAATGGGACTTCAGCTCAAAAGAGTTAATTTATTCTATGCTTCATCACAGGATAATGAAAGACTACATGAATTAGCCAAAAGAATCCTCCATCACCATGAAGCGGTCATTGACAAGGTGGTCTCAGATGTTGTGTGGCTTGTCAGGATGAGGACTTTCCTCGTTCATTGTCTACAAGGAATTAATTCTAATCGTGGCCTATCAAGGATCTTCATACGTTTAATAGAGGTACCTTTTAGACAAAGTATAATATGTGTCAAGTAATGTAGACGGCCGTTGCTATAGCAATACCATGTATTATTGTATATGGCGTGTTCCTGTCTAAATTACTGTAGCACATAATATGTACGTTGCATGCATTAAACACAGTATCGTGTTATATAATCTTATTGTTTCTGATTTCTGAATATCCCAATCGTTCGACACTGAGCATAAAGTTAGTGTATGGTTTTATAATTGATGTTTATATCAGGTATTTACGGATACTAATAACTCGAAATTAATGGTGAACATACATATCAGAAAGCACAATTTTATTCCAGAGGTAAGTACGTTATTTTCAGCTCACCAAATCGATATCTTGGTTTTAAAAAAAATGAATTAAAAAAAGTAATTGTCCAGTTTTTATGAGGACTATACTGATTTCCATTAGTTCTGGTGATTCCGATTTTAATATTTATTTTTATCCTTTTGTGTATAGTTATGGGCTGAATTAGTTGGTCGGCAGCATTTCTATGACGTATGGAGAGTGCAAATGGAGACTCAATTACTATTAAATCGGGATTATATTGCGATGCCACTTCCTTTTGCAGACTCCTTAGTGTATACGCTAGTGAAACCTTTAAACATGGCCAAATTTCTAATCGACTCTCCTTCATTTTTTATCCATGTTAATGGAATGTTCATGGATTCGTATTCTATTAGTGCTTGGCTTGTAAAGGAATTCGTTCTATCCTTTGCAACAAAATCAATTTCTTCCTCGGATCCGAAAACTTCACTGTTTACAAATTTCATCATTCCTAGATTGAAGGCCGAGTTTCCTCACAAGTTGTTAATTAACACATTATTACAGTTAGAACTAGCGGACAATCAAAGACATGTTCTATACACATTACTCCTACTAGCCGATAAATATGTATCTGCGCTTTCTCCTAACTCAGTGGAATTTGACAATTTTATGAAAGTTGTTCAAAGCTACATTCAGTATGTTGATAGCAGGTAAGATAGTTTATTACAAATAGCAATAATAGAGATAAATAGCTATAAGAACGACAGAATAATGTACGATAATAGTTTATTCGTTTATGTACTTTCATTTTTACTTGGTTTCGATTTTTTAGGTATTTGTCTCTTCCTGAAATATCGAGCAGCTACATGGTTGAACATGATGAGGATAGCGAAGAAGAAATGGAAGTCGACATTGATCAAAGAAATTACGTACAAGAGAGTTCACAGGTACGCAGATGATCAAATGTAGTACTTACATCTGATTATTCATTCTTTAGTTCCGCCTAACATTCATGCAATGTATATAAGGGTTTTAGGGAGCGAGCGAAGCGAGCTTCCCTTATTCTATCATGTTGTCTGTCTGTCTGTTCTTTTCGCGGTTTCTCCGGAACGGGAGAACCGATTCACATGGGGTCTTTTTTATTAGCATTGTTATACGTTTAAGCAGGTGGGAAAGGAATTTGGTGACATTCGTGCAAAAGGGGGCGGAGCTACGCTCCCTTTTACAAAGAAAGTCATGATTTTTTATATTATTTTCAACTCTTTTCGCGATAACTTCCGAACGGGTTGACCAAATCACATGCGGTTTTGGCTGTCGGGGTTGTCATTTCAATACACAACTGCATGTTGTTGACCCCGAGGTCAACGGGGGCAAAGTTAGCCCCTCCGCCCATACAACTCAAATTAAAACCATAGTGGAAACTGCGTGTCCAACTACCACCTTCAAATTTCATACGTGTTTGACCCCGTGACCTCTGGAGGTCAAGATGGGGCAACGTGAGATTTTCATAGGAATGACTTCCAACATGCAGGTAGATTTTTTTTTGCTTCCGAATATTCAGGCGGACTTGTGAATTTCTTTTATAAAACACTACTTTTCTTTCTCAACGTTTGTGCTCGCTCCCTAGTTCGGTACTCATGTACCCATGTTTATTTTAATATGAATGGTGCCTAATTTTTACACATGTTTTTGCAGGTTCTTCAAAAACTTATAGAAGTCTTTAATATGTGTACAAATTTGGCAAGTTTCTTTGACCAGCTGGCAACAAAATGGACGGATTATTGTCCCATTGTAAGTTGCTTGTTCCGTCAGTACCAGATTGGAGTGTTTTCTTTGGATAGTCCATATAAAGTGGATTTTCTTCTGCAACTATCATCCAAAAAAAGTTTCATTCGAGCACTGTTTCATCATGTAAGCCATACGTTTTATATAGCATGCAAAATAAATGTGCAAATTCATGATTTTCCATACCATATGAACCTTAACTGCAGTCATTTTTGTGATATTATTATCTAATGTACAATGTATTTTATGTTTACCCAGCAAAAAATGGCAGGTGTCGGGAATCAGGATGGAATTCTATCCTTTTGTTGGTTGTACCAAAATTTCACCGTGACATTACACGATTCAGAGTTTATTGTAAAGAACCCATTAAATGTGCCTGAATTAGACCTTTTAGTGACGGCACTTAAGAACTATTATTCGGACTCTGTGATCAATGATACATCTGATCGACTGGCCAAAAACGTAAACAAGGTACATCATAGTAACAATCCGTTAATTTAATTATTTGACTATCTTTTGGATTTTACATTGTTGCGCATTTTCCCTCTTTTTAATCAAACCTCATTTTCCTAAACAAAGTAAGTATAAAAAATCGTGTATTTTCTTTTTTACCTTTTAGGCTGTTGTCCGCTTGCTTATGATTCTACATGATCGTAACACGAGATTATTGTTTCTTCCTGAAAATACATTTGTTTCCGCAGAACTGTCCTCCATTCTTCCTCTCGAAACTCATTTAATTCGATTTGATGATTTCGAAGAACAATCTGGAACTGAGCGATTTAGTCTAATGGAAATGAGACTTTTTCGAATACTTCGAGAGTATCCTTTCCTTCTAAATTTTCATAGTAGAGTGACTGTGACACAGCGCTTAATTAGCGTTGACCGTGCTCACCGATTCATGCCATACGATTTTAATGCTCATCACATTCAAATAAGAAGAAATTATATTTATGAAGACGCATTTGAAAAATTATCAGTTGAAAACGGTGAGATTTTCCAAATTCCCATCAAATATTATTATAAAATAGACTTTTGTGAGACTGCAAAAAAAAGATTTATAATCCCCCCCTATATTTACCTCATTTTTTTGTAATAAATTATTACAGTGCCTGACATGAGAGGGAATGTCCGGATTTCTTTAGTCAATGTTGTTGGAATGGTGGAGGCAGGAGTCGATGGAGGTGGTTTATTACGGGAATTTTTGACAGAAGCAACAAAAGCAGGTTCATGGAATTTACAATTCAAGTTTAAATAAACAATGCTCTATGAGTATTTTGCATTTTCATTTTTTTACTGTAATACTTAAAACATGATAATATGTTTATTTGTCATTTATAGGCGTTGATCCGAATCGAGGGTTATTCAGATTAGACTCACAAAATAGGTTATATCCTAATCCCATTGCCAAGCACATTGTACCAGGATGGCAGAAGCACTTTATACTAATTGGGAGACTTGTCGGAAAGGCTCTCTATGAACAAACACTTTTAGAATTACCGTTGGCTGCTTTTTTTCTCGAGTCTTGTATTGCTGGTCACGTCACAGGAGCAGTAGACTATTTAGCTACCCTTGACCCAGCTCTCCATAAGAACTTATTAGCCCTCAAGAATTATAGTGATGAGGAATTAAATCAATTGGGTAAGACCTATAAACTTTTTGTTTTGCAATTTACAACAGTAACAATGGAAAATCTTATTTTTTATTTTTACTTAAATTTCATTGATAGGTTTGGATTTTACTTTAACTACCGAGAGACTCGGTGATACACATTCTGTTGAACTCAAGCCTAACGGAGCCTCAATTTCTGTCTGCTCGGCAAATGTTATTGAATATATTCACCTTGTGGCTGACTATAAAATTAATAAGTTAGTCAATATAATCAATTTTTTATTTCATTTTAATTTATTGCTCATTTTTTTTCGAAAAAATGCAGGGTAAAAATGTCATATTTTAATTTATATTTTTTTGAAATATATAGGGAAACCAGGGAGGAATGTGAACATTTTACACATGGCCTTGTCAGTGTTTGTCCCATTCCTAGGTTGTTTACTTGGCGAGAACTCCAAACATTAATCTCAGGCTCTGACAAACCAATTGATATTGACGATTGGAAAGCGCACACAAACTATACAGGGGGGTATGAAGAAAATCATCCGATGATTAAACGATTTTGGGAGGTATATCCTATCTGATATTTTAATATTATTCTTAAATTCGTTTTGTATGTATATGTTACAGAGATGGTTGTGTTACTATTTTACGTTTAATGATTGTTGAAGTTCCATACCAAGTGCAGTTAGCATTAATCGTATAAATGATGACGCCAAATTTTTCAGGTTGTAAAAACTTTTGAAGAAAGAAACCTTCGAAAGTTGCTAAAGTTCGTCACATCCTGCTCTAGGCCTCCTCTACTTGGATTCAAGGTGCCATAATGTGAATTAAAAAATATAAAAGCATAACGCATGTGCATAATATATTATGGTAACAAAGTTTATTTAATAAATTTTGGTTTGCCTTACATTTACCGTACATTAGGACCTAGTACCAAATTTTGGAATACAAAGTGCAGGAGTAACAGACCGATTGCCATCAGCTGCCACTTGCATGAATCTTCTCAAGCTTCCAGAATACAGAGATCCGGAAGTTTTGCGTGAAAAGCTAATTTACGCTATCGATTCTCAATCTGGTATTGTCCTTACCTTTTGAAATTCATTCTATAACGGCACTAAAGCAAAATCTTGTTTTCCAAAATAAAAAACGTAGCACAAAAAAACTTTATTATTTGTGCTACAGAAGTTTAACCAATTTTTCATTTATCTTTTGTTACAGGATTTGAGTTGTCGTGATGGGAGAATACATTCCTTATCCAAGCAACTCCTTTAGGATTTCGATCAACGCAAAAATACGCAGGATACTAAAACAGTGGTACGCATGCCATCACCTACCTATGTACTTTGATGCACTCGTAATACTATAACATTATTGTCGTATTAAATATTAAATACTTGGTATCCATAATGAATTTGTAAATTAAGTAAATGCAATTTGCTATGTATGTAATTTATATATTTTGGGAATAAAAATTCTTTAACGTGATTATATAAATAGACTTACGAATGATAAAATGTATACATGTATTAATAGTGTGTTGGTATAAAGTATCTTTGATCTTAATCACATAAGAAATAAAGTTGTTGTGTTGTTGCTGACTACAAAATATAAAAGATTCAACTGACATTTCTCGTCTACAAGCTGCAAGTTTAAAAAATGCATTGGAAAATAAATCGTTTGAAAAATCATGTCCATTTTTCAGATGTTACGACCAACGTTATAACGCCTTTTTGATTTTATTCTTAAATAGTGTTCAAAATACAGTTGATAACTCTTTAAAAAGTATATAATGTAGGAGAATATTACACATTAATACTATCAATCTACTTAAATTTTCTCTACATTGATTGAACATTGTAGTAATAATGATAATAATTTGGAGCAGTTTTTATTATAATACATATGCCATAAACAATCTGTGTGTAATAAATTTTGATACATAAGGTTTACGCGTACATATATATGCAAAACGTTGCAATAAGTTCAATACATACAGAATAATTTGACACTGGTATATTGTAAGTATATATTATTGATACTGGTATATTATTTACTGATCTCTTGTCACTGTTTTAAAATTTTTATAATACCACAATATGCAACTGCTA
This sequence comes from Sminthurinus bimaculatus, assembly GCA_034698285.1. Lineage (NCBI taxonomy): Eukaryota > Metazoa > Arthropoda > Collembola > Symphypleona > Katiannidae > Sminthurinus > Sminthurinus bimaculatus. The sequence continues at coordinate 19,499 of JAQIVE010001213.1, forward strand.
AGCCAATAAGAGCGGTGTATTACTAGTACCCATGGTACTAGCGGTCATTCAAAACTGTACCATAACGACATGATTTTGCCATTGTTGTAACAATATTAAACGTTTTTATTTTAAGTACGAAATCTATAATGTAACAACTAACATAGAATATTCTATGGTACATTACGAATCAAGACAACGGGCGAAAAGTAGCCTTTGTAAAACACGGAATAAATACTTGTCTTGACTACCTTTTCTATATTGTTCTCTTAAATACATATTATAACTATTAATTTTTTTGTTACGTATGTTCGGCAGTATTTGTAGAAATCATACAGGCTTTTAAACGATTCCTCAAGTAACGCATCTGTTGACAAGTTTGATAAAAATTTAACATACAGAACAAAAATTCCGATCCAATAAGGTGAAACGTTACTGTTTTGCTCACGCACCATCCCTAGATCTAAGCTGATCATCTCACAGATGAAGTTAGCCAAAATGTTAGCCAAAAGTGCAAACACATAACGTATAATATATTCATGATTTACATTTTACTTCCATACAAGTACAACAGAGTTCTATATTTTGTAGAGATACTGACGAACATACGAACTATTCATAGTTAGTCATTTATCATACTCATGCTTGATTTTTCATCAGTATAAAAACTAAAAACTATAGTTGCAAAACTTAAAATAATTCAGACGTGTTATAAAATAAAATTAAAAGAAAGTTTAAATGCGGCACAATACTCAATGTAACAATTTTACCGATTCTTATATATCTACTGTACTGTACTATCTAATACGTTCAACTTTTTGGAAGTACTCCAGGGATTCTTTTTTCTTCATCGTATTATTTACTTAATATTACTTTTTGAAAAATGCTAATTCTAATTATTATTACAATTTAAGGTATCGTTAAGTATTATTTAATAAAATGTCGCAATAAAATGGCGAAATTTATTTTATGCGACGATGCAGTAGATAACAATAATACGGATTTATGTACACTGCACAAATGACAAAATAAAAACAGGTCACAAAAATATAGAATATGTACACGTCAATTTTCAAATAAAGCAAGGTCACCGATTACCAAAACGACAATGACGTTTTAAAAAAAATAACAATATCATATATTACCATGTTTTCTTCAGTGATTTTTTAAAACGTTTTCATGTAAGGCTACAAGACTAAAAATAATCATACACACATAACAGTAAGATGACTGATAGACTGCATTTTAAGTATATTGTTTCTTTTAGTTTGATTTCATTTTAAGTCACTAGAAATGGAATGTACGATATCTTATTTTTGTAATGTATTCATTTTGCTTGGGTCATTGAAGTCTTTGTATCTTCTTCTCGCAGTTTAACTACTATATATATTTATTATTATAGTATCGCTATTTCTACCATTACACTGTAATGATTACAGTAACTGGGTGTTGTCTTCTTTTTTCTGCTCTTGTCTTCCAATAAAAAGCCTTATTTCGGCTGACGAATAAGCATCACAAACTTATAAAATATAATTTTTTACACTGAACTAGATAATTATTATTACAAGTAATAATACTTTGGTAGCAAGCTGAGCGGGCACATAAAGTATGTCGAACTGTTTTAGATGGATTACGCTCCAGAAGTACGCACAATTAATTATTAGTATTTATAATGTTATAAGTTATTAAATGTTATCCGACTCACAACATACCAACAGTTATTTTTCTTTAATCGAAAAACTGTTTAAAACGTTATATGTCTATGTATAGTCTCTTTGCATAGACATTTCTTTATTGTTGGTTGGTTATCAGTTTGCGCAGTACGTATGTTGAGTTCTTTTGTCTGCTTAAAAATTATTGTACTATTTTTGGTAAATTTTATAGGAATTTTCTTCAGCACAATGTATAAGTTGAAATTTGAACTGATAATGTCATTTACTTAATGAGATGATGACGTTTTCCGGAGGTGGAAGAACATTGTCGTTTGCTGTTCACTTGTTACATATTCCTGTTTTCATACCTATGCTTGGGAAGAGAAACCCTATAAATAACTGGAGGATATTGAACCGTGTAGAGAGAAATTGAAACATCGTATTGCACTTAAAAACGGAGGGATCAATTGTGTGAAACTTTTCCACTAATTAATTCGTCGCATAACACTGAGAGCTGAGAGTTTTCTTTTCCCTTTTGCTCGAGGTCATTTTCTAAGGAATCAATTTTCATTTCGGTTTTTCGAAGCAGTGCCCGTAGCTTGTGAGTTTCAAGTTCCGTTGATCGTAATCTCCCCTCATAATCCTGGTGCATCTGCTCAAGAGTTTCTTGACATTTTTGCTTTAAAGCTTCAATTTTCTGATCCCGATTATCAATTTTAATTTGCATCTGTAATACAAACAAAAACATTATGCATGGAGTCAGTCACCGGTAACTAAATATTTTTGTTATTGATTATGGTAAAAAATTGATGTGTACATAACGTACCTCGTAGTCCCTTTGCTTAAGAATATCTTCATTTTTACGGAAATTTTCTAAAGCAAGTTTTACTCGCTCGTATTTCCTATTAATGAAAACAAAATCCATTACGTATTGTTTACATAATACATACTAACGAATTTCGTATCCTCTAGTTTATAAGCTCTCTCTACATCATAATATATACTATCATGCGTTATACTCAATTAAATTATGGCCCAATTCATTAGCTTCATCTCTAAAGTATCGAGTATATATTATACAGTAAAATAAGGGGAGTACTATGAAGTAGGAATAGTCGCATAATATTATACAACATGTACTTTCTCCATGTAATTTGATTTGTCTGTATGTATTACCTGTGGACGTCAGAGAATGCATTTTCAACATTTCGCAAGTCCTCTAAAGCTTGATCACGTTCGTTGATGAGACTTTGTTTTGCTTCTTCGGAGCGCTCTAATTTTTGCCTCAGATCATCAATTTGTTGTGCATACATCGCAAGTGTTTTTTCGTACTCTTTAAGGACTCGGCTACATGAAAAAAAAATCGTATACAGTGTAGATGATTGAATAACAATGAAATTATTTTAATTGTACTTTTTACTTATATAAAACAAATACATACGTCCAATGTCATGTACAACTTGTTTTATCAACAAGTCGTTGACGATCTTTACCCGAAATAGAAAATAGAAATACATAATCGCAATATGTTACAAGATATATATAAATCATAATTGATTAAACAACAAAATGGAAAAAGTAAATACACATTAGAAATTTCGTTTACTAGTCTAGTTGCTTTAAAAGTCAAACAAATGAACTTAATAACCACTTGTACGGAGTTCTCTTTGCTGGATCACACTTTAAAATTCAAGTGACAAGTTTATATTCTTAGATTTCAAGATTTTAAGCTATAATATTGAAACTATGAAAACAGAAGTTCTTTAAGTACGGTACACACAATAATACGAAAAAAAACTCCAAATGTCGTATAGAATTGCAACTTAAACTATACTAACGAAATGCATAATATAAAGTTCTGGAAATTGACTAGTTGTTGGTGACTGTAAACTTCGACTAGACTTGACTATACATGCGTAAAGTGCAAGATGTAATTGAGCCATTTCATTCTTATTCGTTTTAACAGTGTTACATAATACTGTCGTACGTATAAGGGCACAGGTGATGATGTAACAGCTTATTATCTCAGAGTTTATATTCATACCTATTCAATATAATATAGTAATACATTCATGTTTTATATTTTATATATTTCTCTCCTTGCAAAGTTTGTGTAACGTCCAAACAAATTAGAGTACCCACGCAATAATATTCATAATAGTATAATATTATAAGGCATATAAAAATAAGAAAAAGCATGACGATGATAAAACTTCCGCCTACGATATAATATAACGAGGCCGCACCCTATATATGTACGTACATACTTCGTCAAAAAGCTGTACAAAAATCACTTCTTGTCTGTTAACAACGACAACAAAGTGATGCTTTCGATTTCTCCTAATTTTTGACACAAGAAACGGTTGCTAAAACTTAAATCAAGAGTATCTGACAAATTTAAATTCGTATATTGAATTCTTTGGATCACAATGTAGAACTGATTCAATTGATTTTTCGAAAAGTGTTGTTACCTATACTTTGTCATTACGTCGAATGTTTCAGTGGGTTGCGATAATACAGGTGTACACAAGGTCGTCAAAACCAGAAAAAGCGAAATAGAGATGTGCATAAAGAGAGACAGTAAGGTACTACAGAACAAACTGATGGGTGATATGTCTACTTTTCTTAAACTTCATTTCCCTTTCTTATACTCTGTGTACGACTGTCACTCGACTAATATGGTAGTTAGCATTTTTAGCATACATAATCAGTAATATGATTATACCACCAATGCAGGTTACAATGATATATGAATGAACAAATATATTTACCTTGCACTTTGTTCTTGAGCAAGTTGTAATTCCATTTTAACCTTCATTTCTTCTAAAGCTTTAATTTGACTCTCCTTTTCGGCTAGAACCTGGTTAAAGTAATCTTGACGTTGATTCAAAATGTCATTGCCCTAAAAATACACACACAATATAACTACATAACATGTGCTTACATAGTATGACGTGCAGATTGATATTTTTGTTTGTTGTTTACATTTCGGTAAATGTATTTCGTCTAAAATTGCAAAATAAACGTAAAATCGTAAACTTACGGAGACTCCATTGTCATTATCTCTAATTCCATTCATTTCAGTGTCTTGGGACATGATGGAAGGTGGCATAATGTTGTTGCCACAGTTCCCTGTCAGAGATTGAGATGAAGGAGCAATTAAGCTCTGAAAATCCGTTTCTACCCCGGGAGCCAGAATGATGGATTTAGAAACCTACAGATAAAAATAATTATTGTGTGTAGTACTTTGACAGAGATGAGAGAATACAAAAATAGTTTTTATACATACTTTGTGTACATTGTACATTTTACATGTCTAACAACTCAAACATGACATACATAAATTAAAATTAATTCAACACGCACAAGCATTATTTTAACCGTTATCATAATTTATAAATTAAACATTTGCTTTTCCTTGAACCCAAAAGTAGAAAATCACATTACATTATGTAGTTATATAACCAATAATCGTAGTTAGCCTTTGCTCACCTTCAACGGAAAATTGTGCTGTTTTCCAACAGCAGTTAAATTATGATTGCAATCGGGGTTATTATTTGGTATTCTCTCTTGTTCTAGCTCATCAAAATCATGCTGCTTTACAGGTGGATGTATTCCTTGATGAATTATAGACGATGACGAAAATACTTTGACTTTGTCCAGAAACTTTGACACAGGATTGCTTGGTCTCGCAAAATCAAAACTTCTGTTAAAATAGAATAAGGAAAAGTATCCAAGGGTTCATAAATAGTTCATTATTTTTGCAATATTTTTCCTCGTTACGTGTACCAAGATATCCCAAGTGTATACTAGATACTAGATAATAAAACATGTTCAAGTTTTAATGCAGCTAAACGCAACAGGAAAGGCCTATTTTTATCACTGACGACTTGTCAAATCTGTTCCTTCATTACGGATAAAATATTTATATTTTTGACTTTCAATTTAAACTGCATACTGCATACACTTGCAGTACCTACAACTAATTCACAGATACGTACAATAAATAAATGGCAGTATTATGAGTCCAACCTGATATGGAAACTTGGTTAGTCAGTGAACTTGAGAGAGCACCTTATTTGGAACTGCAATGAAAGTTAAATTCAAAATAATATATTAACTTTCTAAATAAATAGATGTACAAACTTTGCGATGCACTATATAAAAAAATAACACTCCCTCGAATACAAACTATATAAAACTACAGTTACACTAAATAGCATACTCTCGATATGTGGTTTAGTTGCAAAAATAAATAGGTAATCCAACTGACGGCCGAGTAAAACCCCTATTAGATACACTGTACTACAATTGGTATTGGTTCACACACAGCAAAATGTGTCACACTTTAATAACGAGTACGTACACAGTCGTAATCTATATGCAACTAGTTGATGCATACATAGGTACATTACTTACGTAGATACTAGATACATATATAATTTAATATAACAGGTACAATATGCGATTTTTAAATGATACACTTATTTACTCACTTTGGAACAAATATAAATGTATAGCAACGAATATGTGAGTGGTGTGTAAAACTATACAAGTATATACGTAAGTATTGTTTCCTTATTTGTACGAAAGTATGTAATAGGAAAAAGAGCTCTTAGCTCTTCAGCCCAAGGGTATTTTATAACCCACCTAAAATCCAAGGGTTCATTCAACTACAATATGATACAACTTCTTGCATGTATACAAATTTGCCATTTAAAACTGCTTTATGTATAAAGTACTCGAAAAATTATCTCCCTCATGATATAAAATAATACACAGTAGCTCCTGCAGAAATGTATATTTGAGAGAAAAGAATAAAAGTTCAAGAAAGTAGATACTTAACGGGATTATCTAATAAAATAATATATATACTTTTTTAAGCTATTATCTGACTGGTTATCCATACATAGTAAGTTGGAAGTTAATAGAGTAGTTAAACTATTTTTATTTTTTAATTTTATAGATAAGGGCATGGTAGACTCTGATTGGTTAAGGTATAATATGAATAAATTTTCATTATTTTTTTATATTAGAGCAGCAGAATAGGTCGGTGTAAAGAAGGTTAAAGCAATTTATTCAACTGAAAAATGTGGTAGAGAAGTATTAATTTCTTTAATTATATAGTTTTTAGTGATTAGAAAAGGTTTAGGAACTTTATAAAAAGGGAGAATAGTTCTAATAAAATAAAGGAGAGAATAGTTCTAATAAAGTAAAGGGGAGAATAGTTATAATAAAGTAAAGGGTATTTGGTTCTTATAGCTTTATGCTTTTAACTATTATTATTATAAGGTTTTCAGGTTTTGAGGGTAGTGAAAAAAGATAAGGAATATTTCCTTTAATATTGTTGTTTAGGGGTATAATACATCTAAAAGTAAATTATCAAAAATTTAGGAAAATTAGGGTTTATTTCAAATATTAGGTTATTAACCTCTTCATATTAAGAGAGGCTTAAAATTAATTCTTCTTTCACCTTTTTGGTATAAAAGACAGTTAAGAGGTTAAAAATTAAAGCCTTTTAGCTTTTTTATGATTAAAAAAAGTTTTATTAAGGGAATTAGGTTTTTATTATAA
>JAQIVE010001214.1:0-26700 GCA_034698285.1 Sminthurinus bimaculatus
TTTTCTATCATTATTAAGTTAAGTATACATAACACACGTATGTATTTACGACATCATTTTCATCAAATCATAAGTTTCAATTCAACTCAAATACTTATGATTTATGATACAGAATTGAAAATTGAACAAAAAAGAAATACAAAAATCCTGGAAAAATACTTACATTTCCTCAAATCCTTTTAAACGGGTTGTAACCTTCCTTTCCAAGAACCGGAGCTGTTGGATTATAATCCGGTTTTGCACTAGACTCTTCATCTTGTGTTTTATTACCTTTAGCTTTCATCAAAGTTGTGATTGTTGATCCAGGATTATTTCCAGTGGTCACTGATGATGTGTAGAAGCTAACTGGAGGCTTGTAAGTTGGAGAAGTAGAAGAGGAGGATGAAGTTCCTGCTGGAGTAGGATTATAATCAGGAGAAAACAAACTTCCGGATACTAATGCTGAGGTTGAGGGCAAGGAGGTGGCGGAAGAAGACGACGACGTCGAAGCCGCTGCTGTTGGTGTATAATATTCAGGGGACTTCGGAGCAACTAAATAGGAAGTTGATGATGATGATGCAGTTGTTGCCGTTGACGATGATGATGTGCTGAGACTTGGAGAATAATCCGGACTGACACACGTTGTTGAAAATGCGGCGGGTGAATAGTCTGGAGAGCGGGGATTGTAGCTGGGCATGGGAATATCTGTAGGATGGTATTCTGGAGAAACTGGATTGTAATTCACAGCAGTCACGGGAGTGTAAGATGCTCCAAGTGGAGGAGATTCTGGAGTGTACATTGGTCCTTCCTTGGCTTGTTGTTGTTGGGCAGTCCAGGGTATTATTTTGCTCGGGTTTTTTCTGCTAGGGCACAAGGCTGCGGGGGCCATATGACTTGGAATTTCCTTGGCCAGAGCACATTTCGCCTCGTCCAAAATGATATCAAAGGCTCCTGTTCCCATCCGAGGGATTTGACCCACAATCACGTTCTCTGAAACACCCCGAATCAAATCTCGCTCCGAGTGAACGGCGGCCTCAATCAAGACATCCGCCGTCTCCTCAAAGGAGCAGCGCATGAGCGGCCCCGTCTCCTGTCGATTGATCCCATGTCGAGTGATGGGCATGAGGTAGCCCTTGGAGGTCATCGTGTCACAAAGCAGAGAGATGTGACGGTAATTTACATACAGACCGTAAAAGTCCAACACTTTTCTCAACTCGATCTGGAGAATTCGTCGAGCTGCCTCTACTCCCAGAACCTATTTCATTTTTTAGAGATTCAAAAAAGAGTCACACAATTAATTTATTTACTTAACCCGGTTTTACCATCGTGAGATTTTATTTTATTAAATTGTTGGATTTTAGTTATATTGAATTTAAATATTGTAAAAAAAATTTGCTTACACAATACATTTCCCAAATATCATCAGAAATGGTTCTCTTGTGATCCACATATTTTTGGGCCAGGATCTCCAAAAGGGCCGTCCCTTCTGTCTCAAGAACCCACTCAGAAATATGCTCCACATCTCCAGTATTCTTAACAATCGTCCTCATCATGGATGGATCGTTCGTCGGCCGACTCATAAACACCTTCCAAATACTCTTGATGCCCTTTAGGCTGAGGTCTGAGAGGAAAGAGGACTCGATGCACCGTAAATATTGATCATCCAGGTCATTCTCTCCCCCATGAATCTTACTCTTGGGTCCTCTTCCACCCGGCTGGTTTTTCTTGGGATAAATCCGGATCACCAAATTTTCAGCATTATCATCCGAGCCCATGACAAAAGCAGTTCCACCAAAATACTCCTTGATCTTGTGAATAATCTCTCGTTGAGTCAACTTTTTATCTAAAGAGAAAAAACATGTATTTTTAAAAAAAACGAGTATCAAGTATCAATAGCATGGTATAGAAAATAACGATTTTCGGTTTATAACAATTATTTTAATTTTTAATTATTCGATTTTAATCATAGACAAGGAAGTAAATATTTACCAGCAACTTTCCGTTGATCAAGAACTAGACGATAAACCCACGGGGACACATTAGACACATTAACTTTTCCAAGATCTAAATAAGAATCGAGAAATCTCTGGTCGGCCTTCACCACAGAATGTCTCATATCGGGATCATAACTGATGGAGGTCATTTGAAGGACGCTCTTCAACGGGGTGTTTACAATCCGGGTCATCAGCTCCTTGGCCTTGTTCTCATCCTGACAGGCCTCCCGGGTAAGAAACACGGTTGTTGAAGGGTTCTTTGGATTTTTACTAATGTTGATAATTTCCTTGAGACGAGGCACTCCAAGAGTCACATTTTTTGATGAGATACCGGCATAATGGAACGTATTGAGGGTCATTTGAGTCGCCGGCTCCCCGATGGACTGGGCCGCTAAAGCACCGACCATTTCACCAGGTTCAACCTTTAAAAAAGTATAATAATTTTTATTTTTTAAGACAATACTAATTACACACTAAAGTAAAATGTTGAATGATTTTATGTTTTCTATTATCATCACAATTTTTAATGACTAAAGTTTCACTTACAATAGCTCGCTGGAAATTCCTCTCAACATCTTTAATGAGTTGATCAAAAGCCACGCTGGTCAACTTGAGCTCATCAATCACTCGCTTTGAGCATAGGCTGGAGCGGACGAGACACTGAAAGAGGAATGTAGCATTTTCATTCGCCAACTTGGTCAAGTTATCTTCTCCTTGAAAAATCCGACAATTTTTTAAGAGACCGTCAATCCCAGCCACCACGTCGATCGCGGTCAAATCTGATTTTGTGTCTCGGGTTATTTGGAAAGCCTTTTTGATGTTCCAGATCTGTCTCTCCAAATTACAGGGGAGAGCAACCGTGTCCGTGTCAACAGGTAAAATCTAGAAAGAAAAGCAAATTTGAATAAACATAGCAAAAGTTAAAAGCCTGTAATATTTTAATTTTTGTTCATACGAATGAATAGTGGTCAACTTGTAAACACAAGAATGAAGATAATTTTTCCCACCTTTCTCAATTGTTCTCGATCCTTTTTTAATTGAACCCATTCATGCTCAATAGCTTCATTTTCATCAGCATCCTTCCTTAAGTCACATTTAAATAGCTTCTCAAAAGAGTCATCGGATAAAGTTGGAGCCATGCTGGGAATTTTTTGAAACTCCACTTTCTCTCCAGCCAGTCCATCTTCACCATAACTGTATCATGGGCAAAATATTATAAGCATTTAATATAGTATTCAAGCTTAAATTTTACTGTAATAACTCGGTGATAATAAATAAATAATATAAGAACAATAGAAAGATGAATTTCATATTCCTGAAATTAAAGCTTATATTATGTATACCAAAATTGAACGAGGTTGCTCATAGAGTTGCGCACGGTTCCATCATAACTGGCCATGATGGACTCCATAGCTTTCATCAATCTTCTTTGAATGTATCCAGTTTCGGCCGTCTTCACTGCAGTATCGATGAGACCCTCTCGTCCAGCCATGGCATGGAAAAAGTATTCGGCAGGGTTGAGCCCAGTAAAAAAGCTGTGCTCCACAAAGCCACGAGACTCTGGCCCATTATCAAACTGGGTAAAAGTGGGCAGCGTTCTTTCTCCATAACCAAAATTTATTCGCTTCCCCTCCACATTTTGCTGACCCACACAGGCCGCAATTTGAGCAATGTTGATATCCGATCCCTTGGAGCCGGCACAAGCCATAATTTTGAAATTATTCTTATCGTCCATCGTATTCTTGGCCACGGCTCCAGCCTCCTCTCGAGCTCGATTCAAAATTGAGTTGATGGTCTCCTCAAAAGTCTCGCCCACACTTTTCCCTGGCTTGGCCGTGATTCGGTTCAAATGGGCCGTTTTGATTACATTGTGAACCTCCTCTTTGGCCGATGATATGATGACCTTAATCTCCGCAGAGGCTTCGTCACTCACTATGGCATCACCATAACCAACGGTGTGACCTGCAGATGAGAAAATACGTAATAAAATAATTTTTTTAAATTTGTTTTTATTACAATTTCATTTTCTATTATACTATTTCCCCTTTTGAGCAATAAACAAAATACTTTTAAGTTTTAAATATTGATTCCTTATTCCTTATAATATATTATTTTTTAAAATTACTAGCATAAAATAAAATATCTTACCAACTCTTGAAAGCCAAGCATTGATTACATTTTGAATATCATTGAAAAAAGTTCCCGTAATCTCATGGCCGAGCTCCATCATGGCCACATGAAGAATGGAGCCATCGGAAGTACCCAAAGTCTTTTTGCACAGGATTCCACATAAAAGTTCTCCATTCTCCACCAAAACTTTGGTATCTCCAGGCGAGATCCATTTGTAGGGCCCCTCATCCTCCTCTTTGCCTTTTAAAAAATGTTTTGATTGGTTTTAACTTTTAATTAGTATATCATTTAAGTAATTAAATAATAAATAATATAAACTTTATGAAGAACAATAAAGCATATTATTTATTATTTTTGTCCATGATTTGATAAAATTACCTGGATGAGTTGAGTGAGTTCGAAGGAGATTCAGCTTTCCAGGGATGATCAAAGAAAATAGTTGTTTCCCTGTCCATAGCGGTATTGGCTTGAGAATGGCCGGAGGAGGAAGAATTCCATTCCAGGATGTGGCGTGCATCAAGAGATCCATGATTCGGGCCCGATCGATAAAAACGTCCCTCCTCGTCATTTTCATGGCCCCAGTGAGAGAGTCCTGAACAATGCCCATGACGGGCTTATTCGATTGTGGAGTGATGATTTGTCTCGTGGTCAACTGGAGCTGCTCAACCTCTGCAACGACTTCGAGGGACTGTGGAACGTGCAGATTCATTTCATCACCGTCAAAATCCGCATTATAAGGTGTTGTGCAGCTAAACGAATTGAAATCAAACATTGGAATTGACAATAGCACTAAATATTACTTATTTCCGATCAGTTTTGAATTTTAAATAAACAAAAACTATGGAATTAGATACTTATCGTTAGCATCTTGTTACGTTGTAAAACGTGAAAATAAGTGTATTAAACCTCAAGTTAAGTCGAAAAGTTGTGTGTGGTAAAACTTTGACACGGTGACCCATCATCGACATTTTATGGAGAGTTGGTTGACGGTTAAAAACCACTAAATCACCATTTATCAAATCCCGTTCAAGCTGGACAAAATTATATTAAAAGACAAATTGAAAGCATAATTCACGAATATTAAAAAAATGTAAAATGAAATGAAAAATATCTTACAACAATAAATAAAAAATGTATACATACTTGATAACCAGGAGAAATATCCGGTAAATGTTTTTTATACTGCATATTGATTCTGTCTCCATTCGGTTTTATCACACATTTGACTTGCGGATAAGAAGTTCGGCATAACAATTTCCTCATACTAATTTAAGAGAGAAACATGAAAACCATTCAAAAATACTACAAATTGAATGAATTTCTTATTTTATAAAAGTTTTAAAATGTAACATCCAAAGAAAAGAAATATGTAATACTCAATTATTAGTAATGCTAAAATTACTTCATTACGTAATTTCACAAAATAAATAAAATAGAACTTACTCTTCAAGATTATACGGAGTGACCATGACCGGATAGGTCAAGTTTTGAGCAATAATCAAAGGAACTCCAACTTCATCAAGTCTCAAACTAGGATCGGGTGAAATGACCGTTCTTGCGGAGTAGTCTACCCGTTTCCCCATTAAATTTCCCCGGATTCTTCCTTCCTTCCCCTTTAGTCGAGCTTTGAGACTTTTGAGCTGCTTCCCAGACTTGTGGGAACTTCGAGGAACTCCGGGAATCTCATTGTCCACCAAGTGAGCCACGTGGAGCTGGAGCATAGCCAAACACTTGTAGATTTCATCCTGATTCTCCCTCCTGTCCTTACTTTCTTGTAGCGTTATATTTGCATTCACAATATCCGAGAGTTTGTAGGTCAAGTCATCCTGGGTTCAAAAATTTAAAAAAAAGATAAGCTTTTAAAAGAATTGTCCAACAAATAATACAACAAACATCAAGATATGAGCTAAAATTTATTTTTAATTTGTTTTTTTAAATACTGTATATTATTGTATAAAATCTCTAGAAAAAAGATTAAAAAGTAAGTCATCATAATAAAATAAAACATATGATTTGATTGTACATACTTGATTTTTAGCAGAGCCAAAAGTAATGGCACTTGGTCTAGTTGTTATTGGTGGGACACACAAAACCGTTGCAACCATCCAGTCTGGTCGAGATACTTCGGGGTCAACCCCCATTATTCGACACTCCTCATCGGAAATGTTTTGGAGAATTTCCAGTACTGTTCTCGGCCAGAGAACGATGCTTTTATCTGCATCACTGCTATCCTTTCGATCCCACTCTTGAACTATTTCTAAACCCCTTTGCTTAAATTTTGGTTGACGACGGCCACAATCTCTCTTTGTTCTTTTCTACATACATATTAAACAAAATAAGAGTATTATACAGTATACAGTAAAATATCAAAAACATTAGAAAATAAAAGATTATTTGCTTTTTATGAATATTAAGTACAGAAAATTATAAAATCACGAAACGTACAACATAGTCATATCCTTCGTCAGTTCGCTCAACATCATCCTTGACTCTATCACAAACTGTTCTCCCCTTGAGAAGCTCATACATATTCGAGAATCGTCGTCGATCCCGAAAGTCCTTGAATTTTACGAGTAGTGCCTGCATATGCGGGTTGTCCGGTGGAAGTAGGAGTTTGTAGCAATAAAAACAAACGCATCGAAGGATCTTGACGATTTTTGGTAGGAATGCGGCATGAAATACAGGCTCCGCCAAATGAATGTGACCAAAATGACCAATACAGCTACTCATTTCCCCCTTGCAGGTCACACATTTCCTCGATTTGTCCGTCACCCCTTGTCTTGGATCAAGAAGACCGCCAACTGTGGGAGAGCCATCATTATCATACAACTGTGGATGAATTATCCCTCCCGGTGTGGCAGACAACTGGAGCTATATTATGCAAAATATGTAAAAATAAAATTTCATTGCAATAAGTATTAGCTATCATTTATCATTATGCATTTTAATTATAAAACAAATGTAGGTACGTCTCTACTTTACTACACTATAATATTATTAATATGTTTGTTGATTTTGTATTTGTCCAAGTATGGTTTAAAGAACTTTGATATGTGCTATTTACTATTTACTTACTACAGACTTAAGTAATACTTACTAAAACTCAGTATTATTTTATATCATAAGTAAGAAGGATGAACATAATACAGCGCAATACATTTAAGCGAGTTTTAGCTTCATAATGCATAATACTATTATTATGTATTAAAAACAGTCTATAGTTTAATTTAGTATTTTTGATTTTAGTCATGCTTACAATTTCTTTGGGACTTAGCAAGCCGAATCGAACTTGCTTGACGAGACGAAGCGGAGCACTTGGGTCTCCGGTTGCTTTTACCACGGGACGTCCGTCTGAAACAAACGTCAACATAAATAAGTAGGTACGTGTGCAATAATATAAAATAGTACCATTCGATGAGCATGTCGAAATTTTTATACATCATCTGAAGTTTATGACTTTGTACTTTGTAATAACATGTAAAATACCTACTCTAATAGATTAGTACAATTACAGGTCCGTATTTTATATAATATATTGTATATTGTAGTTTTTTAATAGAGTTAGCCAAACAAAATATCAAATACTACTGAAATAAGAAATAATAGTAAAGATATAGTAAAAGAAAAAGAAAAATTCGTACTCACCTACTCTTTTACCTTTCGGCTTCATATTTTAAGCTTTGATTTAGATTATCATTTAGATTCGAGTTAAAAATTAAAAATACGACCATCTGAGGTTTCAGGAATTCGGGAACTATCTGAAAACTGAGAGCGATTCTACGTGAGGTTTTGTTTTGTAAATACCAAAGCTTCGAACTTTGACGAATGCACAAGACACCAGACAAATATTTTATGGGTATTGTAATATAATGTAAAACAAGATCCGAAATCTGAAACTTGGATTCCAAAAATTTAACGACGTTATTTTAGTTTTATTATTTATTTTTTATTTTTGCAACTTTTTTGTTCACGGACTTCACATTTCAGATTTTTCAGCTAAAAAATAAAAAAGCAAGATTTTTTTACAATGTCCAAATCATAGAAAAAATATGAAAAAATCTACCGCTGTGGAGAGACAGCGAATTTTAAATTTTAATGGGAATTTCGTGCTATATATTATTATTATTTAACTACATATGTATGTACTATGGACATCAGGTTACATGATGTGATTTCATTTTTGCATTTATACGGCGTTGGAAAAATCGTAAATCCGAAAAAGTTTGATTTTTGGGTAATTAACAATTAACCAAATAATTAACCAGTCTACAGAGTAAACGTAAGTAGTTTATAACCACTGTTGTATTGTGTAATTGTAATTTTATGTAAGTACATACTTAAGTACATTCTTACTTGCATATTGCATAAGTACTTTTTCACTTTTTGTCAGACTTCTGACTTTTGTCTTTCCTTCTACTTTCTTTTACTTTTTTACTTCATGTTCAAGACTTGAACTTCAAGTTTTTAGTATTTTAGCAACTGCTCATTGCTCATCATAGTATATTGAAATAATTGCAAATAGTTGCATAATATTTTGATTTTTTAATCACAGAATATGGAGCATCAGTTCAATTGTTCAGATCGGCTATGGATCAGCCAAATGGACTTTGTGGGTCAGACTGAAATTGATTTTCTTCAAAGATGGTCCAAGAATTTCATTCCGGCTCCCTCCCTTCTAGATAGACGTAATTTTGAAGACGATACAGAAATAGAAGTAGAAGAAGAAGAAGAAGAGCCTCAACCTGGACCAAGTAGAAATATCAATGCGCCCACTAATAAAGGAGTCAACCGCACGTTATCGAAGGAGGAAAGGTATAAAATGGAAATGGACAGAATCGATGCCTTGGGTGACGACTTTTTTGGTGTTCCTGAAACAGTAAAGAAGCGCAAGAGACGGGAACAAAATAAATTGAAGGCTGAAGAGAAGGAAAGAAAGAAACAGAATGGAGAAGCAAGTGATGAGGATGAAGAACAAGATAAAGCCAGTCCAGTTAAAGAAGTAGAAGAAGAAGAAGAAGTAGTCGCACCTGTTAGTACACAAGTAGCCGAGAAAGAGCAAGAAAAGGAGAATAAACAACAAGAGGTTTATCTGTGGAAAGGAGCCAATGGACAAGTCGAGGATCAATTTGGTAATGTTTTAAACTTGGACGAAGTTTCGGATGAAGACTTGATGGACACGGGCTCTAGTTCATCCGACTCTGCTGTTGAAACTGAAGATGGAGACGAGGAAGGAGAAGGTGACAGTACCAAGTTTCAGAGTTTTATGAACTGTGTAAAATCATATCTTGGTGACATTCCATTCAGTGGCCTTAATTTGAACCGGCAGAAAGAGATAAAGTCATCGGCTGAAACTGTACCAGAGAAGAAAGTCGTCAGTCTCGCATCCGTTAACTATGATGATGAGGCCTCTGAAAATATGGATGATGGCTCATCGGACAGTGAAAGTGATAGTGAAACGGAAGATCGTATGGCAGATCTTGGATTTTCTCCACGAAAGAAAAATAAGAATAAAAATAAAAATACTGAACCTACAGTAGTTGTGATTGATTCCGAGGTTAATAAAGATGTTGTTGGTAATAATCAAGTCGACGCAGATGGTGACAAGCCAACAGACATGGGCACTGTAGTGGTTTATGTGAACCAACCTCAATCCCAAGAAGCTCCCGATGACCCAGTTATTGTCCATGAAAATCTTGCAGGTAATAATGCTTTAGTGCCAATGCCCATGGATACAACTTCAGCTCCAGAGGAAAAAAAGCAAGAATTTGTGGAAAGTCTTCAGAAAAAACGGTGGCAGAAGAAAGTCGAGAAAGAAAGGAGTGATAAGATTAAAGTGAAGCAACTTAAAACTCTAATAGGATTTGATGACAAAGAACATGAATTTATGATGGGTCAGACTGAGTAAGTAGAAAATGTTTTTTAATTTCACAACGATAACATTACTTTACATTCTTATAATATTTTCTGTTTTGTATAGATAGTTTTTTAACTTAATTTTTAATTTTAATTTTAAGGAAATCATAATATCGTAATTTTTAACTATTGCAGACCAATATTGGATGAAGTCAAGGGTTTGCCATATGTAGACGAGCCGATACTAAAAAACGGCCTGATGCCAATTATGGCTCCTCCAATTCCTCGAGATGTACTAAAAGCCAGTCAAGCTCTCTCTGTGTACGTAAATTTTTCAAGTAACCCTGGAGAATTCCAGTGGAAGTGTATGAGTGTCAACGAGCAGATGTCCTCCAGTCTTAATCATGATTTACAAACGAGGGTAAGCTAAATACTGTAATAATAAATAGTAAATAAATTAATCAATAATTATTTTTGTAATTATTTACTTTTATGCTTTCTTGTTTCTCTGGGCCTGTGAATTACTTATTATTTATGCTTATAATAAATTTTTTTAGAAACGGTTGGCGGCGGAGAAAAAATACTACGAGAGTTACTGTGAAAAACCAGAGTTTGTAGATGACAAGGATGTGATCTTCTCAGTTAATTTCTATCATTCGACTAGTGGAACTCCAGGCACTCCAAAGTATGAAACAATAATTGAAATAATAATAGTACACTTTCTTTGTGTTGTTGTTCCATTATCTGTTATTTTATGTTGTTAAGTTGTGAATTAAAAAGTGAAAGAGGGTTTATATTACATTATATGAAAATGTGTTATTTCTTTTTATTCAACTGATTGTAGGCCAAAAGAACCAGAATTAGCGGTCAGTGTCAACATTTTGGGTAGTCAGACTCTAACTGACTTACGCTCAAAGTTTTATTGCAAACATGACCATATTGGAGAATTGATCGAGGGAAATCCTTTTACTAGTGGAGGACCTACGATTGGCTCAGATGCTTGTCTTGAAGCCTTAAATGTAAGTTTAGAAAATACTAAATAAGTAACATAAAGTAAGTAGGTACTAGGTTCAGTGTAAAAAACTTTAGATACTGTGAAAATTAAGATATTACATATTACTTTCTTTTTATATTATTTATTATTTATTTATTGACTTGACTTTTTAGAAAAGTATGGACAAGCCTTGTGGAATTTTAGTGGGGGTGACAATGTACCGGAACAAGGCAAGCAAAGAAACCCATGACTACGCCAAGGAATTACTCAAGTGGTCTGAAGGCCTGGGGATCTTTAGGAAGAAGCTTGTTGGCCCCTTTGAAATGGGTGACATGGAAACGACTAAACTAGTTGACTTGAGGTTCAAACACGGATTCCCCTATCTTTTCATCCATCAGGGGAATTGTGAGCATCTCGTTGTGTTTGAGAAAGTCAGGTAAATTCTACGGGACTATAATATGTATTGTTATTTAAATGTTTTTGATTGTTGCTTATTCTCTATCATCAAAACTTTGTATGCATATGTGTAATGTCGTGTATCGATTTTATTATGGTTATGCTTCATTTTTATTTACAAGGAATGTTCATCAAATGGATTTTCTACTCAAAGAAGATTTTCCTACCATCACCAAGGCGAACTTTAGAACGACCTATTGCCAGGTGGACAACACGCGGATTGCTCGGTACTAATTATTAACGTGCATCGAACTTTGTTTGTTGTTTTCATATTACATATACATGTATTTTATTTGATATTTGTAAGATCTAATATTATTAAAAAATTTACTCATAAGTAACTCATTTACTTGATTATAATATGATATTCTTTTTTTACTTGATTAGGTACGCCGTTCGAAACTCTAAATGGTTTCCTCAGGATCCGATGCTTCTCTGCCCCGAGTGTTTGGCCGAATCTTTTAAAGGAAATGAGCGAGTTGACAACTTTAGATTGTACCCATTTCTCCAGATTTCATCGCTCTTTTGAATTGTAGAAAAAAAGAATTTAGTTCACCACAAGACTGAAAAGTAGTTTTTGATTTTTGATACTTATCATGATGTTTTATATTTTACATTTAAAATATAAAATCAGTTTGTTAACCCTTTTTTCACGTTTTTAGATATTCGTATTTAGTGCATACGAGTATGGCATAAAATTTAGATATTAGGTATTAGTATAATGCTTATAGTGTTTAATATAATGTATAATGATTACTGTTTTATTATATTATGGATTATGGATTAAGAACAGAAATCAAATGTACTTATAATATAATTTTTCATCCTCTAGCGATAAGTACTAATGAATTCGAGTCAATTTTATTATCACTTTTTTGATTAACGTAATTTAGGATTTAAGATTTAAAGTGTAAACACGATTCTCTCATTAACAGTAAAATTGATGAATTTCCACTTTTTTGAAACAAGACCAAGAATTTTATGAGCGACATATTGTAATAATATGATATGCGTATCTAATACTGAATAAATTTAGGTAATGCACATGATTGATTGTTTGACAAAAAATTTTGAGTAACTTTACAGTTTTTATTTCAAATGAGCCTTTTTTTTCATTGACATTGGGCAATTTTTACAAAAAATGGGGAAACGTCTTGTATTTTTTAGAATACTGTTCCAAAGCAATTATCAAAAAGTATTAAATTTTATTAGGTATTTCCTATTTTACAAGCATTCCAACGAAATAAAAGAGAGGAAGGAATTGAATCGCAGTTTGCAAGGTCCCAGCCGCTGATTTGCCTGTCGTTTCCTTGCAACGAAGAGAATCCTCCGCTGCCTCCATACCCGAGGGACAACTACACGAGTAATCAAGGCTGCCCTCACTTTTCCTTTTACAGAGAGAAGGCTCAACACACTTCCGGTGTGTTCGACCCGTGGGGAAGCCGTAAAAGTCAGTGAGAGGATCACAGCTCTGACCTATTTTGCTGGCGCAAAAGCCCGTTGTCGGGTCAATCGCTACTCCATTATTAGTGGCATTTCCGTTGCACTCACACTTGCTCGAGCTTCCCCCACAAATCAAGAGTCGGTCCTCATTACACTCATCGTAAGTTGAGGAGTTGGTGCAGTTGCTTCCATGGTTTTTCTTGCAGTGTGCGGATCTAGTTGGACTAAATCCTGGAGCACATGAACAAAACATGTCACTACAATGTGCATTGGCGATGCAGTCCCGGTCACTGTAACATTGAGAATTGACCCGACCCTCACATCTCTGGACTCCCGTCTCATTGTTGTACTCAAAGCCTTCAGCGGTAAGGCAGCTGCAGGCTCCGTAGATACACTGGAGACCTTTAGAGGAATCACAGAGTGTCGAGTTGTCACAAAATTCGGACAGTCCAGCCCGTAGCTGACCCTGGAAGTTGATCGTCAAAGTGTAGGATGTGGAAATCAAGCCGAGGACCAGAAGAGTTGACAAGATGGTTGATTTATTCATTGTTATGGTAAGTAGATCAATTTACTTACTTGAGTATTTAATTTTTTTCTGTAAAAAAAACAATGTCAATTGACAATCTTGCTTAAAAATAATTAATGTTCATGTTCATGTATGATAAATATAATATTTTTTATAATTCATAATGTTAATTTAATGCTTTTTTTACCTTGAAAGTATAATTTGTAAATGCACTAACTTTTTCACTAGTACTTTTTTTAGGTGTCAACAGGGTTTAGAATTTAGCCTGAAAATGGACAATGAACAACGGAATGTTCGCGTGAATACAATAACAGGCAGAAACAGTTAAGAAGGGTGTAAAAAGCGGTGACATGTGTAATTTTCCTAATCGCAATCATATCTGCACCATTTTCTATCTATCTACTGTTAACAAAGATACAAAAAGTGTAGTATTATAGGGATTGGAGTTCAATCAACGTACAGCAGTAATATTACACTATTTAATACTTATGTATTTATTTTGTATATACTTACGTGCAGTGATAAAAGATAAAAGTACAGTAGGAATTTGTGCCAATCTAGTTAAATTGTGAATGCATAATATGTAGGTATAAAATGAATGGTGATGGGAGATGGAGAGACAAATTGCGAAAAGGATGCGTATATAATACATACATATTCATCACTAACATCATTATCGGTAGATAATAATATTATTGTCACCATTATTCTGTGACTTCATTCTGCAAGTCAGTAGTAAATACTTTTACTTTTACTGTATCCTATGTGACTAGCTAGTAGGGGAACCGGGGGCAAAAATCAGTCAGGGGCAAAAGTCAGTCACGCCGTAAAACTTAAATAGCTGTTAAGTTGTTGAGTCTACATCGTTGCCATGCATACATTTTTCGTGCACTAACTTGTTCTACACTCGTCAGTTTTGATTTCGTGATGATCGGACCTTAACTCTTGATGTAGCATTAAAAATAAAAAATTATGCCCTTTTAGCACCCAAATATAAGAATAAGACCGCGGGGCAAAAATCAGTCACTACTAAAAAATTAATATTTTTAAATGGGGTCATTTTTTTGATAATGTTATTGGTTTACAAACATATAGATAAACCTAGAAAGCTATTAATAAATTGACACTGCTCTCAAAAAATTATTTTGGTGTAAATGGCCTATGGAAAGATGAGTGACTGATTTTTGCCCCACACCCCCGTTTTGGGTACTTTTTTTCAAACTTAAATATCTTTGTTCTTTTAAATAGCAAGTAACATCAAATATACTTGATTACGAAAGACATTCAGGTAAGCTTTTATTTCATGTATTGATATAGGTAATTAATTCAGCTCCGTCTCTGTAATAATAGCTCAAAGTCGTGACTGATTTTTGCCCCCGGCTCCTCTAGATTTTTTGATAAACATTTTGATGGCCACACCTCTAACTTGCGTTCTATTTCCCTGTAATTCCAATTTCGTTCAAGTTTGCTCATAAGTGGCGTCCAACATTCACAAAGCCCAATTGTTTTCATTCAATGAAATTTTTGTGCAATAAAGTCAGGCCACCTTTTTCTGCTCTCACAAATGTAACCCTACCAGCTATGTAGTAGAGCCCCTCCATGTTGGTGGGGTTCCTTTACTTGGATGAATTTGTTTAACGACACTTGAAAGTGATCCCTTGAATTTTTCATTGTTTCTAAAATATGAATCTATAATGTATATAACAAGCCAACAATACCTCAAAACATTAGGAGGCAGTTTATCGTTGTACTGCAAACAATGTTAAAAATAATTAGGAAAGCGTGTTTTTCTATGAGAAAAGCATCACCAATGGACACGGCAAAATAGCGAAGTGACCTCACTCGCCTCTTGACATATTTTCGCTCCTCTTGTATCAAGTATGGAAGAGGATATTGAAAGGAAATTAGGCAGAATTTTGAACTTTCGATGAGTTTCCCGGGAAAGTAGAAGACGCCCATTTCGATGAAAACAAGCAAAACTGTCCATGGCAAAAATACAGCATTTCCTATGATTCCCAGCTCATCGTGACATTTTACAGAAGTGTATGCCATAGTCACGTGAGTCGATAGGCTAACTAGTAGAAAAGACGGCCATGCAACCTTGGATAGACAATTTGTGGACATTTGATGAAGAATCGCCAACCGGTCAAATGCCCGGAGATGCTGCAGGCTCGTTGCAAAATCGGACGGTTGACCTTTTCTAAAACTAAAATTAGAAATTAGCATTCGTATAAAAATACTGTGTAGTATAAATTTATTCTGTATACAATACATATACGCACTTTATTATAGTCATAATATTTTTTACCTGATTTTCTGCATCCACGAGATCATGTTCCGTGTAAATACCATGAAATGAAACATCCAGTGGAAAAGGATAAAAATAAAAACGCTCAACTGCTTGTGTGTTTCAAGAACTGCAAAAACTGAAAGCGTCAACTTGTTTTTAGTAGAAAGATGGGAATGAAGGTACTGCTCGACTTGTGAATTAGCGAGAAAAAGAGATGTTGACATGAAAATATTCCATCCCAGCCACGGGAAGATGAAAGTCAAATACTTGTCTATTTTGTCAGTTTTTGCAGTGCTTCCCCGTAAATGTAATTGACCTGCAACGGATGCAACAATATTGAATTTTACAAATAATTTTGTTTTCATATATTGAAGATTGAAGACAAGAAGAAAATTAACTCACTTGTCAAGCTGTTGTCAACTTTAAGCAGTTGGTTCAAGTACACGACCATTTGTTTACTATTAAACACAAGATCAAGTTTGTCAAAAATCAGAGCAAATTCTGAAAATAAGAAGATTAGGTTAAGGGCCAGTTCTGCCTTCCTCCCAAAATCATTTTTTATGCACCTTTGAATGATTACATAAATTTGAAAAAACGCCACAACTGTACGATGCACGATATCAAAACACCACAGGGATAAACGAAATTTTGATTTTGATTGGGAAAAACGATCTTTCTTTTTATTCCAATAAAATGGAAGATGGCCAAAGTCGTGAGCAAGGTTCACAAGTTGCTGGAGCTTGTGGATAACTCGGTTGGATAACATTTTGATCTCTTTTTGTTTTAGTTTGGGAAGATGCAAAACTCTCGAGGTTTATTGGAAAATCTGCATGACTATGCTATGGAACAGAATTTATTGTACTTTCCCTATGCATGGATAATGGACAATGGACAACTTGAGAATAAAAACGTCAGCATGAAATTACGGTCCTACATCGTCAAACAAGGAATGAAGAGGCGGAAGTGGGAACTTTTCCTTTAATGAGGTTTTATCCTATCAAAGTATAGACTTTGGATATTTACCTAATTATCCTCCAAATAGTTTTATTTTTCTGTGTAATACGTAGCATTTATGAATATGGATTTTGTCCACAATAGAAAAAATTGCGCAAATGCTAAGAGAAAGCTTAAAACCATTGACTAGGTGCGTACTGAATGAGTTTGTTCATGATTTTTCAATGACGTTTTTATGAATACTTTTTTATGACTAATCAGCAGATTCCTCAGTTCACGCAATCAACGCCAATAAAAGTCCTACACGCCTTTGAGTACGTGTTTCTACCGCGTTAGCTTATAAGCGGCGTCCAACTTTTACAGAGCTCAACTTTTCCCCTTTAAAATATTTATTTGTTCAACGATATCGGACCGCTCTTTTCTTCTTTTGTAAATGTACCCGTACATACATTTAATGGAGTTTGGATATTTTGACTATTCTATCCCGTTTGCAGACATTTTTCATTGTTAATAACTACAATATACTGTAGATATATACGTACTTTTGTATACAATAGAACAAGCGTGATGTCCGTACAAATAGCTTAAAAAACTAGAAGAGAGTTGATCGTCGTGCTGCAAACAATGTTGAAAATGATTAAAAATGCGTGTTTTTCTATGAGAAAAGCGTCACCAATGGTCACTGCTAAAGACCGAAGTGACCTTACTCGTCTCTTGACATATTGTCTCTCCTCTCCATTCAAGCAAGGAAGCGGATATTGAAAGGACAGTAAACAGCCTTTTGAATTTTCGATGAGTTTCCCGGGAAAGTAGAAGACGCCCATTTCGACGAATACCATGAGGATTGCCCACGGCGGAAATATAGCCATTCCTACGAATCCTAGCTCCTGGCGGCATTTCACAGAGGTGTACGCCATAGTCACATGAGCAAACAGGCTGACCAAAAGGAAGGAAGGCCAAACAACTTGCGATAGACAGCCGATGGACATCCGGTGAAGAATTGCCAAGCGGTCGAATACCCGGAGATGTAGACGAGTTGTGAAAAAATCGGACGGCTGACCTTTTCTAAAACTAAGATCATTGACATGTTATATAGATAAAGAAACTTTGACTAAAGCAACTGGAAGACACAGATTACTTCACAGTATGAAGTACAGTCGAAACTTTTCTGGTAGCAGGATTTTCAAAATCAAAAATTACCTAATGGTCTGCATCCATGAATTCATGTTTCGCGTAAAAACAATGAAATGAAAGAACCAATGGAAAAACAAGAAGAAGAAAAGACCTGAAACTTTGTGAGCTTCTAAAAGGGTAAAAATAAAAAGCGTCCCTTTGTTCTTGACCGGAAGGCGAGAATGAAGATATTGCTCGGCTTCGGAGCGGACGGCAGAAAGGGACGCAAAGGTCAAAACGTTCCAGGCCAGCCATGGAAAAAGGAGCTTTAAATACTTGTCCATCTTGTCATTGTTTTCGTGCACAAGTAATGTATCTGTTAAAACAACAAGATTCAAATCTACTAAAATCAATTAAAAATTAAGAATTAAAAAAAGATGCTTAAGCAGAATAGTTACTCACTTGTTAAGTAGTTGTCAACTTTTAAGAGTTGGTTCAAGTACAGAACCATTTGTTCACCATTAACTACGAGGTCGAGTTTAACAAGCACGAAAGCAAACTCTGCGGATAAAAAGTCCAGGTTAAGGGCCAGATCTACCTTTCGCCCGAAATCCTTTCTGATGCATCGTTGAATAAGTCCATAAACTTGAAAAAATACTACAGCTTTACAATACAGGATATCGAAATACCAGAGACATAAACGCCATTTTGATTTTGATTCAGAAAAACGTTTTTCCTTTCTGTCCCAATAAAATGGAAGATGACCAAGGTTGTGAGCAACATTCACAAGTCGTTTAAATTTCCGGATAGTTTTTTCAGACAACATTTCGGTTTTGTTTTATTGTAGCCTAAAAACATGGAAAAGCTTCAAGTCTAGTCAAATTATGAATGTGCTTCTCGAATCAACTGGCGTAGAGGCGGAAGTAGGGGAACCTTTCTTTTATGAGCCAGGCTATAAATATGAAAGCTGTGGCCATTCGTGATATTATCGGCCGATAATTAATTTCATTTTTTATTGCCTAATATCAATAAGTAAATGATGCGTGAATAATAAAAACATCTTTTTTTCCCCATGTGAAAGTTTTCCCCAAATACAAATAGCTTAAACAACCAGGAGACAGTTTATCGTTGTACTGCAGATAATGTTAAAGGTAATTAGGAATGCGTGTTTCTCTATGAGAAAAGCATCACCAATGGACACTGCAAAATAGCGAAGTGACCTCACTCGTCTCCTCACATATTTTTGCTCCTCTTCTATCAAGTAAGAAAGCGGATATTGAAAGGAAAGTAAACAGTTTTTGGAGTTTTCGATGAGCTTGCCAGGAAAGTAGTAGACGGCTATTTCAATAAAAACCAAGAGGAATGCCCACGGTAAATATATGATGGTTCCCACGATTCCTAACTCATGGTGGTATTTCACTGATGTGTATACTATTGTCACATGACCAAGTAGACTAGCAAATAGAAAGGAGGGCCAAGCAACTTGCGATAGACAGCTGGTAGATAGACGATGAAGAATCGCCAACCGGTCAAATGCCCGGAGATGCTGCAGACTTGTTTGGAAATCGGACGGACGGCCTTTTCTGAAACTGAAGTTATTCATTAGCATACCCAGTTATCTGTATTTAACTAATGATTTTCAATATTTTTAACACGGAAAAGCATCAGCTCAACACAGGTCGCCAGTTACATTGAACGAAACTCTGATAGAGGACACTGCACTGGTGTCATCATACTTGATACTACGGTATACAATTTAAGAACCTTGTTACCTGATGTTTTTCATCCATGAGTTCATGCTTCGCGTAAAAATGATGAAAAGAAAGAGCCAGTGAAAAGCCATGAAAAAGAACATGCCGAAAGCTTTGTGTGCTTCAAGGATTGCAAAAATAAGAAGCGTCAGTTTGTGCTTGACCGGAAGATAAGAATACAAATATTGGTCGGCTTCTGACATGGCGATAAAAAGGCAGGTGCAACTGAAAA
The DNA here is from genome assembly GCA_034698285.1 of Sminthurinus bimaculatus. Taxonomy (NCBI): domain Eukaryota; kingdom Metazoa; phylum Arthropoda; class Collembola; order Symphypleona; family Katiannidae; genus Sminthurinus; species Sminthurinus bimaculatus. The sequence goes on from JAQIVE010001214.1 coordinate 19,716, forward strand.
CGTTCCATGCCAGCCACGGAAAAAGCAACTTCAGATACTTGTCCAACTTGTCGTTGCTTTTGGAAGTAGGTAATTGACCTGCAACAATAACAAGAATTTTAAATTTTACAAATAAAGACTGTCTTTATTCGTCCAAGATTCAAAATAATCAGAGAAATGCTCACTTGTCAAATCTTTGTCGACTTGTAGTACGTGGTTCAAATACGTGACCACTTGCTCGCGGTTAAAAACAAGATCTAGTTTGTCCGCAAGGAAAGCAAACTCGGAAAATAGAAAGTTTAGATTAAGGGCGAGTTCTCCCTTCCTCCCAAAATCTCGCCTTGTGTACAGTTGCACGAGTCCGTAAACTTGAAAAATTATTACAACTGTGCAGTACAGAATGTCAAAATACCACACACATAAACGCCATTTTGATTTGGATTTGGAAAAGCGCCCTTGTTTGATGTCCCAATAAAATGGAAGGTGTCCAAGATTGTGGGCAACGTTCACGAATCGCTTGAATTTGTGGAGAGTTTTTTCGGATAACATTTCAATCTCGTTTTTGTTGTTTATTCTGGTTGTTTGAAAACCTGCAAAAATTTCTACGTAAATCTAACAAACTTCAAGTAGATTAACGTTCAAATAATATTCCAGAGAAACACTCGTCAATCAGATATCTTAACAAAATACCTAATAAAAAATTCCGGGAATTTTCAAACGGATAAAAACATGAATTCCACTCCACAACTGGAAATGAGGTCAAACAGGCTGGGCTTTTCATAGAAATAGACAACTTGGGAATAGATAGATAAAGCATTTATGAAATTGTGACTGTGCATCGGCAACAAACAAGCGGAGAGGCGGAAGTGCGAACTAGCCGATTAGTGCTTTTATTAGCTATGCTATAAATGTGTAAGCTGATTTTTGCCTAATTAATGGCTATTACCTAACTTTTTGTTGAACGATATAAATGAATGATGAATGAGGAACAAACAACAGACCCACTGCAGGTCGGGTTTCATGACTGCTGGCAATAAATGGGTCATGACCTGACCTTAATAGCTTGCTCTCCCTCTTTAGATATTTATGCGTCTGCGTTACTGTATGATTTTTCCATGGCATAAAACCAAATGGACGCTGAGCACCCTTCACTTTGTTGTTTCGGATTTGGCCCAGATCGGCTCATGAACAGCGTCGAACTTTTACAGTGCTCAACATTTTTCCGCTGATTTATTTATTTTTTCGTAGAAACCAGACCATCTTTTTCTATTGTCATGAATGAAGCTCATTTTACATTTTTCATTGTTGCTTAGAATATAAAAAGCCATCAAAACGCACAAATGTCTTAAAAAACTAGAAGGCAATTTATCGTTATATTGGAAACAATGTTAAAGATAATTAGGAATGCGTGTTTCTCTATGAGAAAAGCATTACCAATGGAAACTGCAAAGTAATGAAGTGACCTCACTCGTCTCCTTACATATTTTCTTTCCTCTCCATTGAAGCAAGATAGGGGATATTGAAAGGAGAGTAAACAGTTTTTGGAGTTTTCGATGAGTTTTCCAGGAAAGTAAAAGACGCCCATTTCAATGAATACCAAGAGAACTGCCCAAGGCAAGAATATCGTGGTTCCCACGATGCCTAGCTCATCGTGGTACTTTATACATGCGTACGTCATAGTCACGTGACCAAGTAAACCAGCAAACAGAAAGGAGGGCCAGGCAACTTGTGACAGACAGCGGGTGGACATCTGTTGAAGAATTGTCAACTGATCGAATGCCCGGAGATGTTGCAGACTGGTTCGGAAATCTAACGGCTGGCCTTTTCTAAAACTGTTCATACGTATGTAGGTACATAGTAAAGCAAAATTTAAATTTATTAGAAAATATGCAGTTTGTCCTAACGTCAAATAAACTAATAATTATTGCTTGCACAGTTTATGTCAGTGCACGTATTTCCCATTTCAATTAAAAAAAATTTTTTTACCTGATCCTTTGTATCCATGAATTCATGTTTCGTGTGAACAGGATGAAATGAAACAGCCAGTAAAAAACAATGAAAAAGAAAACTCCAGAAGCTCTGTGCGATTCAAGAATCGTACAAATTAAAAGCGTCTCTTTGTTCTTGACCGGAAGGTGAGTATAAAGATACCGCTCCGCTTCTGAACTGACGAGGAAAAGAGATGTACAAGTAAAAACATTCCATCCTAGCCATGGGAAGAGCAAGTTCAAGTACTTGGCAATCCTGTCAGTTTTCATATCATCATTTTCTGGAGTAGATAAAGAACCTGCAACAACAGCAAGAATTTCAAAACGTTATTTAGAAACTGTAAATCCTTTCAGGTCCTTGTAAAAACAAAAACATATTTTGTACTTCCTACATACAGTATAGCAAATTATTAACTTACTTTTCAATTCGTTGTCGACTTTTAGCAGATGGTTCAAATAATTGACCATTTGCTCACTATTAAAAACAAGATCTAGTTTGTCCGCAAGAAAAGCAAACTCTGAAAGTAGAAAGTTTACATTTAGGGCAAGATCTCCCTTCCTACCAAAATCCCGTCTTATGTACAGTTGTATGTGGCCGTAAATTTGAAAAAATAATACAACTTTGCAGTACATTATGTCAAAATACCACAAACATAAACAAAATTTCGATTTTGATTTAGAAAAACAATTGTGTTTTGTATCCCAATAAAATGGGAGATGCCCAAGGCTGTGAGCAGCATTCACAAATTGTTTGAACTTGTGAATAACTTTTTTGGACAACATTATGGTTTTTGGGAAACCTGCAAATCTTTCAAGGATTATCAAGCAAGCATCAGGTAAAAAAAGTTAATTTTGCATGTCGTGTGTCGTCAACGAACGAATGGAACGAAGAGGCGGAAGTGAGAACTTTTCCCGGAATGAGCTAAATGGCCATAAATGTATATAAGCTATGGACATTTACCTCATTATCGGCTAAAAAGTAGCTACTGTTTTATTTCACGATAATGGGTCTAATAGCGTTTGGTTACTGTACAAATTGCTCGAGGAAAATGCATAAAGAACGCCATTTTTGAAAATATATGACTTTACGACAATCATACGGTTTTTTGTATTTTTTTCATGGCATTAGACATCCATGACTGGTTGGAATCTGTAAATACTATGACGTCTTCCCTTTGTTTTTGCCCATAAACGGCGTCCAACCTTCACGAAATTCCACTCTTTTCCATGACAAAGCTCACAATGCACACTCACCAACTGTACAATTTTAATATTTTTTATTTATAGTGGAATGTATAGAGGGTCACGCCCTGAGCATGGTTCTGATAGTCATTCCCAAGAATGCTCGGTTTTTCAAAAGTTATTGTGAAAAAAGTGTCTTCCAATATAAAATTGTATTTAAAGTCACTTTTGAAATTTCGCGCCAAAATATTTTTCAGTGCAATAGAGTAAAAGAGTATTTAGTGCTGATCAGTTTTCATAAGGGAAGTAACCTGCTATCTTCAACCGTTTGTCCTGTGGAGGTCAAACAAGTTTTGTGAAAATCGATGTACGCGTAATGTTAATGCCCTATTCAAAAACGTGTACTTGTAATGGTAAAGCCCTATGCTGAAATGTGAAGATGCGGAACATTTTCACAAAACTTCTTTGACCTCTGCAGGTCAAACGGGAGAAGATAGGAGGTTACTTCCTTTATGAAAACTGATCAGCACTAAATGCTCTTTTACCCTGTTCCACTGAAAAAAATTTTGGCGCGAAATTTCAAAAGTAACTTTTAATACGATTTTATATTGAAAGACACTTTTTGGACAATAACTTTTGAAAAACCGGGCATTCTCGGGAATGACTATCAGAACCGTGCTCAGGGGGTGACCCCGCATACATTCCACTATGAATAAAAAATATTAAAATTGTACAGTTGGTGAGTGTGCATTGTAAGCAAAAACAAATTTAATGATTACCGATTACAGATGTAAACTTAATGCATCTGTGCACTAATTTTGTATTTGTGTGACAGTCACGCACCTTGAAATTTGTTTACATTGACGTTCTTTCCTGTTTTGACTTTGGCAATGTGCTGTCCCAATTTGACCAATTTTACATGCAGTCAAGGAAAACTAATGAAAAATTTGGTCACGTCATAACTTTTACTGTACAAAATATGAGTACAGTCAAACCATGTATGTAAAAATAGCTGAAAAAGGTGGGAAAAAAGGGCAAAATGTTCAAGAATTTTGTCGTTTTCATGCCTTCATGCATGGATGAGGAACGAGGAAACTTTTGGAAAAAAATAAAGTAATCAGGAATTCAGTGATTGCAGCAAGCATCATTAAAATGATAATTGAAACATAAAAACCTGTAAATATGACAAATTAATCTACACAATTTTTGCCTTTAAAAATTCAAACTAGGCATCATTGAATTTTAATTTTGACAAAAACTGCAGTTGACAAAATCAGTGCACAGTGGAATCACCCTAAAAATGGTAGTTTTTCTTGCCATGTCATGTTTTTCATAATAATCATCATGCTAAACTTGATCTCGGCAGCATCGGGCCCTTTCATCTCCGGACAGCCAAAAATGAATGGAGAAACATCGTCTCGCACATCGTCGTCAAATGGTGTGAAAAAGCTTGTCCAGAAGCTGGAGCTGGAAAAAAGAGGACGAAATGGAGACGAGCGTTCAACACAAGGGATGAAATCTGGACACTGCACCGCACATGAACCTCACGAATTTCTGGACGTTTCACAGTCCTGCTGCAACCGCAGCATTTTGCTCAAGCATGGAATTAACCTGCGCAAGTTTTGGATAGAATGCGCTATCCCGCTGGAAACTATTTTAAAAAACACATCGAATGCCCCTGGAGCGCGCGGTCAACAGGGAAAAAAATCCGGAGATGAATCTTACGTCGAGGCCACGGTACCAAAATTATTAGTTAACCTACATTAAAATTTAATGGTTTCATAAGTTTTTTTAAAAGTTTGGATCGCTAATAGCAATCCTTGAAATTTTGAAATTTTCCGAAATATAGCGCAGAGTCTACTTGTGCGTCATTGCGCGCCATCTAAACTCGTCGGAAAAATTTATCAGTCTGGAAAGTTTCACCAAAGTCATGACTTTAAACTATCCGGAACATTTGAGGGCGTTAATTCGGCAAAAAATTTCCAATTCTCCCCGTCGTCTTGGTAACGCTTTAAGTTGATTTATTTCAAAATTTTAATTCCATTTTTCAAATTTTTAGTTAAAAATTGCAGTTTTTAATTTTTTTTTAATAGCCAAAGTATCGCTGAATGACTACAAACAGGTGCAGAAAATCCGGTCAGCTTATTTTGCGATTGAAATTGAAACTTGTTCCGGACAAAAGCCGGACAATTTAAAACAGAAACAGCAACCGTCTCCCAATTCTTGTACGGATCATATCCGAGAAAAGGACGAAAATGGAGGTTCGTGCTGCCAAAACAAGTCGGTGCCCTTTGACCTCGACTTTTGGAATACGCCTGACCTCTTGTCGGAGAATGAAAATGAATCCTTTTGCAAAAAAGTTCTCCTGAAAGAGTTGCCGGACGCTCAGATTATGAACGAAGACCGATTAGAGAGCGCCCTTAAAATCGTAATGTAAAAAAAGTGAAATATTTCAAAATTATGAAAAAAAACTGAAAATACCTACTTATGTTTGTCCACACAGTGCAAAGACGCGTGCGCCTTAAGATGGGTCGGTGTGCTGACCCCTGGCGACTGGAAAATAAAAAATGTGACCCAAAAACCGGAGCTTTATTGCCTCATCCGGAAATTTGCCCCTCCCTTCTTGTCCAGCGCCTACTTGCGCCTCATTCTGCGCTACAGCCTGGAGAACCGGGAGAAACAGCGGAAATCCTTCGAGGCGTCTTCTTCGTCGCTGCTTAATTGGCTTTTCGTGTCGTCAGCTGATGATGATGACCTCCTGGTTTCCCAAAAACTGGAAAAGGACACCTTGAAAAAGAGGCCGTATTTAACGGCTACAGATGTGTCATACCTCCGGCCATGTCTCCTGTTTCGCCGGCTCCTCGAATTGATTCACGATGCTCTCTATAAGGTTCTAAATAAATCTCATCTGTTTTCGATAAAACTATTTTAATCTATCAAAAATGACTTGAGAAATTGGGCGAAATTTATAGATTAAAATTTTTTTTTTATTTCGTTTTTTTCAGCACTGTTTCCCAGAACAAATTTCCGATTTTTAACGACGACCGGCAAGAGTTCCCAGAGAAAAACATTTTGGTCAAAAACACTCATAATATTTTGACAAGATGAAGAAAGTTGATTTTGGACAAAAATCTTATGTAATAAAAAGATTGCATTAAGATGAATCTTCCATCTTCGACGGATATGGAAGAGGCTTGTTTTTGGTGCCAAATATTACTATAATTATAGTAAAAAGGTATGAAATAAATCTGTGAACCCTTGCGAATATCACAAAATGAAATCCGGACAATAATTACTCAGCATTTTTGTCATTATACACGCATGACTAACAGAATTTCGCCAAAATCCTCAGAATTCTTTCAACTAACAGGAAATTCCTAACAGAATTCTGAAGTTTTTGCCTGGATAATGAACAATTTTTCTACATAAAGCTCAAACTTAATTGTTTAGTTTATTTTTGTACAGTAATGCATATTTCCTTCAAAAAGTATACAGATTGAACTTTTAAACATACTTTGTTATTACCAGAAAAATTATTTCCTAAAGCAAAATTAACTAGCAGGAGCCCAGAAAACGCATACAACAGGCAAAACAGACCCTCAAGCGTTCTACAACGACGCTCCACAAAAATTCTGCAACCAAAACGAGGACCGACGTGGTAACACCCAAAAGATGAAGCTGAAATATTAGATGGATGTCCGACTCTCTAAAGGACAAAACTTGAAATGTAGGCTCGGCCTCATCAACCTGTTCCAACGGATCGTTCATCGCCCGTTTCGCCTCCTCCCTCGAGCGACCCAACACAAATCGAATGGCCTCCCACTTTTGCCATAGCT
>JAQIVE010001215.1:0-26697 GCA_034698285.1 Sminthurinus bimaculatus
CTCTTATTGACTGGAGAAGTTTGAGATTTCAGGAAGAAGTAACTAATAAGAACAAACATCTTTGGCCTAACAGTTATACATACAATATACGTGTTTAATCGGTCTCACAATCAAAGAATAAAAAAACAAGCAAGATCCAGTTTTCCATTTGTATTTAAATACAAAACTGATGTTACTAGATTTCAGTTGTGTAGTTGAGCAAAAGCACAGAATATAAAAAAAGAAAGAAACAACTAAATAATGTCATAAAACCATCTCGTTTTGACTGTCTGTCGTATATTATGTATATTGTACAACAGAAAGAACAGCGTGTTCGTTTCTTGATACATGCAACTCTAAATAGCTCAATGACTTATATGTATGTACCGTATTATTGTATTTTCTCTGAAATGGAATGCATTTACGTATATGAGTTAATGTTGTAAACTAGAGGCTTGACATTTGTGTTGATCAACTTCCTTCAGCTTTAACAGCCAGCTTATGTTCTCTGATTTTGCAACTTGATGTCAATACTGTAATACACATTTTCATAAAATTAATTACTGTAGCCTTCCAAAAAAAGTCTACACCAAGCAAGTATTGAAAGCATTTTCGTTTCCTGGCTTTTCACAAATGAATTCAGCAATTGCAATGTCAAACCCCCCAAATTCTTAGCTAGTTAGTATTTTTAGGTATATAATAGCTAGTATACCTGCGTGGTAACCAGATGGATAAACTTTCTGTCTGTGGTTTGGGGTAACTAAAAACAGTACATATACAATGCATGCCATCCTTTTGCTAGGGCTTGGTATAAATCTTACAACGAATCTCTTGTTCGTAGTACATAGAGGGAAATCAAGTCAAGCTCTCTCCTGTTTTTTTGCCCTTGTTTTCTCCTGTTTTGTCTCCTCTCTTCTCTCCTCCACCCGACTGCTGAAAGCTTTCACTTGTGACTTCTGACAAAAAGTTGGGGCGGCATAAAACATACAATATAATATGTAAATACAGTTAGACGTACGCATGTAAATAGTTCATAGTTCATACTTACTACGCTGTACATTGTACATTGTGGTGGAGGCGAAACTGCGAGAGCGTTCAATTTGGCTAGACTTAACATGGATTTACTACCGATTTAAATGAGATAAGCTCCATGTCCAACATAGATACAGATACATACATACACTTACTAGAGTAGATAGATAGATGTGGGGGCAGCCCTCTTGTAAAAACTAATTACTTTTTCGTACGACCAGTAATGTACAATATTACATGCATATTGCATATGTATATTACACATGCATACATACAGATACCTTTAAATGTAACATGACATATGCACAAGATTCTTTTGTGCTTAGACAGGAAAAATGCGATAAAATTGAGCATTTTAGCAGAAAAAGCTTTCGTAAATTTCACTAAATAAGGTCTTTCTTCCATCCTCCTTCTTTTTATAATTTGGTGTAGAATATTTATGTATCTATGTGCTATTATGTGTGTGTGCATAGTCTTAAGAAAATGAGTCGTGTCGGAAAATCAGAAATTCAACTTGTTCTTAAAACTTTCTCGAGTTCATCACGGTAATTTCCTGCTTGATTTAAATTCGAACCACACAATATGAAGCCATATGATGTTACAGTTTTCAAGGAAAGGGAAAAGATCCAACCTCAACTGAAAAAATGTAGAGGAGTAACAAACGGTTTCAAATTAATTATGTAATAGTGAATCGCCATAATTTTCTTTGAGGATAAAGAAGAAAAAAAATGCACTTTTAATTTTTTTGCATCGTTCATTTAATTTTACCTAATTTAAAATGTGCGAGCGCCTTACCATAGAAACGATGGTAAAGTGCAGTTTTTATAGGGGCAATCTATCACAAAACATAAGCAAATGGTTCATTTTGAATGCCATCGAAGGTCTTATGCAAATCCTTAATTTCTTAAGATGAGAAGTGAAACGTGAAGGGCAAATCGACTCCAGAATCCACAGAATAAAAGAAAGTATAAGAAAGGGCGTAAAACGTTACATTTAATGGCTGAAGCCGTCTTGCACTTTAAAGAAAAAGTATTTTTTATTGTTTTTTCATTTCATTTCCAAAATGAGTAGGCGTTAGTAAAACCGTCGTTACCAAAATCGCATAATGAGAAACAAAAAGTCTTTGTTCAAGGAGACATGTACAAAATATGTAAATATGTATGTAGAATAAATTCCACAGTATCGAAAAGTCATAATTGCTCCACTTGAGAATGGCTTATAATGTACAAAGGTAAGTAGTTAGTGGGTAGGAGGTAGAACTCTCCACGTCTTCTTCTGTGTAAAGGGGTATTTTAGTGGGAACAGGCATAGGAAAAACATAATTATCGCCATTAGCGCAGTACAAAATATTGTAATTTACATACCGAGGGGAAACGATAGCATTTTTGTCATTATTCGTGTCTTTAATATTTGTTGTTCTCCGCGAGGGCTGCAATTTAAGACTGAAATCTTTCCAGAAAGTCAAGAGATTTCTTGTCAGTATTCTGATTCAGAGGGCTCGCAACCTTTTGACCCTGGATGGATTATTCATTATCAAACCCGCAAATATTATCAACTTTCTTTGTTGACATTATTTAAATTTTCGATAATTGACCATTACAAGGCATTTATTGTAAAGTTGTCCGTCAGTGAGAAAAACGCGGGGAAATAGCCAAGAAATTGTAAGGTAAAAATTTATTGATCCCATCAGCAAGCCTCGGGTAAAATGGTATCTACATAGTTTTACCTGAAAATTTACAACATAATATCGATCATAAATGTAATGGGTCCGGTATGCATACATATATAATATTTAGATTTTAGATGTGCATTCTGTATCTACTTTTAGGTGGGACACAGATCATCAAGTGTAAAAAGCTGGTTAGCAACTGAGTACATGAAAACGATTAACGATTAAAATTCCTCCTGCCATTTTAATTCTTCTTTTCATTCGTTTAATCGCTTCACTAGATACCTATGAGATAGATGCATACAAGTGGGTTACACACCTAGCTCACAAACTTGGTTGAGACTATTCAACTGTTTATTTTACGCATGCATGCAACTCATAACAAGGCCTACCTATTACCTCTGTGCTTGTGACAAATACTTACATCCATGTGTATAGTGTATACGTGCAACTTGGAGGATGCTTTCGAATTCAGCTCGTACTTTCTCCTATAAATATATGTATATGCTCAATTTCATCCACACTTACAATGAGTCAATACACTTACACGTGGATATACTAAAATGAGGAGAAAATGAAACAACCGCTAAGGAGAAGCTAATCAACTCGGGCTCTGTTTCATTTTCAGTCTCGATGCATGTTTAACAATACAGTTTTACACAGCAAAAGAAGTTACACGAGCCGCGTCAAATTTATTTTGAACACTATGTATGCATGTACGTATCGTAAAATGTAAAACAAATTTGTAGATTGGGATACACACATAGGTAGATAGAAATTTTGTCACAACGAGCTTATTACAGCCGCGGGTATCTGTATACAGGCAGATACTGTATATACATATTTATGTATGTGGAGGTATTGGTGGAAGATCCTTTGTACAAGTATTTACTACCTTGGAAGTTATTTAAAAACATGCACACATGATTAAATTGTAGAACAGAATTGAATCTTACAAAAGTTAGGGAAGAACTGTGTAGCTGCACAGATTTTGCATTACACTTCAAGATTGTCGCGTGAAAAAACTTTTTCCTCTATACACAACGTATTTATGTGCATGCAACATAATTCGACACAACACATTAGTTGATATCGATGCAGAGGTTTTATATATATGAATGAGACCAATAGCTTTCAAGGAAAGGATGTAGTAATGTAGGAAAGTTGAGCTTTTCCAAAAATTCTAATGATTTGTTTAGAATTTTATTTTACACAGTATCATTGTCTGTTACTCCTACTGAAGCAATTTTTTTCTAAAACCCGAAATGGTGAAAACACCTTGGGAAGATTTTGTAATATCTATATGATTCCTGAAACCACGTCTTTATACATGGAAGGGGAGAAATCTACGTTTTTCCTGTACTAAAGTTGGGACGAAAAATTATTGTTGATTTTTGATCTTACGTAACTACGTAATACATGCAAATATTACATATTTGTAACTACTTTGCCTTGAATATTTGCAAAAACAAGGATTTTTGACCTTATCCTCAGTTGCTACCTCCAGTTTTGTACAATCTTTCGATATTCAGAGAAACGAGCTGGAAAAAAGCGAGGCGTATTAAGGCAATGGAGGAAAAAACAAGTGAAAACCGACGGCTGAGCTGAGGGAAAACAGTGTGCAAATTCTACATGAATTCTGAGACAATTTTCAATCCTGCTGCGGATTCTCTCCTTCATGTACAATATACAATATACATACGTACATACAATACTGATATGTAAGTTGGGAAGACAGGTGGGAGAAAATCCCAAGAAGGTTCCCTTTTGATATGGAAATTAGATCAGTAAGTGATTCATACCTGTACATTTGGTTAAATGTACACCTACATGTACATTGTACATCCTACAGTTACAAATCTAACATGGCCAAAGGAGTAAAGAGGAACTACGTATGTATACACAAAAACATGCATGAGAACTTTCTTCTATGTAGTTCCGTACTTCTGCTTATTTGACTCGTACATTGATGCATGCATAACACGCATAAATGTGCAGGTATTTTTTCGGCTCACGGGGGGAATTGAAAATAGACTAAAATTTGAATAAGTTGGATGTAGTCACATGTAAGTGAAAGACAGATAGAATTTCTCAAACTCCGTCCATCCAAATATTTCTCTAACATTTCAAAGAAGGGCAGAAGTTGAGAAGAAATGTCAACCACACGTTACAAAGCATGATGTAATAAGAAGGGAAGAGACAAGGCATGCTATTACCTATTCTTTCTCTGTCTCCAAATTTTAGGGCAAAGAATATAACATAGGTATCAGTCATGTTAAGACTCACATCAGCGACCGTGTAAAATATATTCATGAGATTTTTATTATTTTGCTTGTAGTCTACTCTTATTTTGCAGCTTACTGCGGAATGCGAAAAACTCGCAGTGTCCTTATTGCACCAGCACGAGCCCAAATCACAAATTTAGCATTATAAAAAATCATTCAGTATTTTGAGTGTTTTGTATTTATTTTGGGCTGCAACTATGCATATGCATATGATTCAATGTCAATGAATAGACCGACTCATGAGAAAGCATTTGTTGGGGCTACAAAAATTTTTTTTATTACTATATCACCATGTAATCTAGGACTTGTATATATAGGGCCAAAATTAACTTATACAACCTAACCGGGCCAAAACCCTCAGAAGAAGGGAATTGTTTTGGTCGGTTGCAAAAAGTTTACTTCATGAAAAAACTCGTCTTCTCTGCCTCGCATTAGCGTAGAAAAACGCTGGAAAATACTTTTTTTGGGCTGTCCCACGAATTAAATACCTACACCATTAATATAATAGTTGAAATAGCAAGATATAGGCATTTAAAATTGCATTTTTTTTCGCAAAATTGCAACTTGCATGCAGAAACGTGTACTATTTATTTATTTGCATTCAATTGTTTCGGTGAATCGAAATCGTTACAGATATTTTGAAAGCTTTCTATCTTTCTACATATTATTACATGATAGAATCAATCGTGGCATCAGCTATGCTTTGATACTTTTAAGATATGTGTGATGGAACTTTGAGTTTTGTATTATTGATTTGTAATCCCGTTTCTCATTTCTCCTATCGATATACAGTCAAGTGAATGTACTATTGTACTATAGACTATAGAACGGAATGTATGGTGACATGCATACATAATATGTAATTTGCTGCTATATCTCAATATTATGTACTATGTAAAAAAATTTTTAGATGTTTTTTGCCCATCTGAGGTTATGGCGTTGATTTTGGGATTCACAATTACTGGGATTCGAAAGTGTGAAAATATTCATGAAATCTGTCTGATTGTCAAAGATTCAAATAAAAAAGAGCCGTAACTTACTTTTGGGAGCGAATCTGCATAATTTGTGTCGTAATGTATACAGAACGGAGAACAGATACGCGCATATCAACTGCCACCCCTCTTTAAAAACAGCAGCCACAATGTGTTCACGGACGTTTCCCTCTTTTTCTGATCTTATTGAGCCATGAATCTGGATAAAAATTTGAACACTCTTAATTGTCCAACAGTTTCATCTTTGAAGCTACATTTTTCCTGTGTTTGATGAATAAAGTACAAGTTTATACCTAATGCGTATCAGACAATTATTTTCAACGTTTACACTAAAAGTTATCGCTTTGTATAATTTCTTGACATCCGAGTCAAATGATAATGATAATACAGTAGTTTAGGGCTGAAAATGTCAACTAAGTTGATTAAGAAATTGAATTTTCTCATCGAAGCAATCCATAGTGCCTTTGATTTCAGCGATTTTTTTCTACTATTGTTTCATTCTTTATGATTACGTTGTTGTAAATTATACAATTCCAAGAAAAAATATAAAAGTCTTAGAGAGTCATAAGTTTTACCCTCAAAATTTCGACTTGTGATTTCAGCTGTAGAGTTTATGGAATATTGAGCAGTTAATAGGCCACTTATTTGTAATGATCAAATGTCAACGCAGATCTGTAAGTAGGTATAACCAATTTAACGATTTTTTCTTTCTTCCCGTGTACAGATCTCAACTGGTCAGGATGAGAATTTCAGAAAACATTATGGTGAGCTTGGTGTCTCTCATGGTGGTATTTTTACCCGCTGGAGCATTTCACCTGGACTCCAAAAGTCCCTCTCAAAAGCTAAATACTAGGCACGTTCGTTCCATTGAACCTTCCTCTATTCAGTCCCAACAACAACAACAACAGCAACAACAAGACTCACAACAACAACAACAACAAGGATCAGAACCACAGTCATTATATGATCGATCAGCTCAGTTGGAGAAACAGCAACAGGACGACCTCGTAAGAGCTGCCCGGTTCGTCTCCACATTTCCGTTGGAGAAACTTCGCTACTTCTTACCAGCCCCTCATCATGAGTCACATCCGAGCAAATTACTGGAACAAAGGTGGTTGTTTCCAAACTCGGACTCGGCATTAACAGGCCCTTCTTCATCTTCTTCTTCTTCTTTAGCATCAGCATCTGGGACTGGGACGACTTTTAACTATCCCCGAGTAGGACGAGCAGACAGTAATTTTATTCGTTTTGGCCGCTCATTCTCCTCCGGCAGTAAGAAGAATAATTTCATTCGACTCGGGAGAGAAAATCCACGACAGAACAATTTCATTCGACTTGGACGGAGCAACGGGCAGTGGGACAGCTCAGAGCGTGGGCTGCTCTCCAAAGTTGGCTTTTTCCCCGACTACTTTGGAGCTCATTGGGCTCGACCCACGGATCTTAGTTTAGGTTTGAATCAAGAACTCATCCCCGCATACGATGATAGCAATGGATACGACTCTCAGGATTCTATTTCTAGTCGTCTAGGCTAGAGATTAAAATATTATTGTATAATATGTACATACATGATGCATAATATATTTATTATACATACTGTGTGCTGAACTGCTGACACTGACTGCTCGTTGGTTGTGCATATTTAAGTCCCCATTCTGTTATTGTGTATTATGTACTGCATTCGTATAATATTCCACTTTTCATTCCATTCCATCTGTTCTGTAGTTATATGAGTGTACTTACTAGTTACTTACCCTTTTATACATTGTGTATATGTGTATTTGAATTTGTGTTACCTACAATTATTTATGTACATAATACATATTATTCAGTCAGTGCAACACAGCACACAATGCAAACGTCGTAAGCATACATTGCACACCCGCCCCATAACAATAACCTTTGACATTTTATTTGACACTGTTGTTTTTGATTACTGAATCGATCTTACTACTACGCTTTGACTTACACCTGACTGTATTTCTGTTATTTGTATACTGTATACCTACTATCCATTCATACATACGTTGTATTGTGTAATCTGGGTGGAAATTATAGACCCATGCATTTTGCACAGACCTTGACGTTGTACATATTATTTGATTGGAAATCCGCCATTCATTTTGCCCCTAAATACAACAGGTCACAACCAATATGTACTTTAAGCTTTCAATGAAAGGTGAAAGCACTGCGAGGAAATCTTACTTCTCACATTAATATTTGTCGAATCATTTCCACTGTCGTTGATTTTTTGCAACTACGTTGGATAACTTGAAATTAGAGTGTTAGTTGTTATTGTTGTGATTAAAATAAAAATGTAAACTGTGTTATCAATTATAATGATTAAAAAATTTAATTTATTTTTTATCAAATACTGTGTACATATTCAGCTATAACAATGTATAGTGTATAGCATCATACTTTGAGATGTTGCAATATGTTTTGAACGTTGTAAATAAATATTGTATCATATTATTATATTTTGAGCAGCTTACAATTATCTACATTTACAATGTGTATAACATAGCGAATACATAATTAAGCATGTGAAGTGTGTATTTACACTTTGCAGGATCATACAGTTTAAAATTATAATATAATACATTATACATAGATACGAAATCTTCTGCTTTGTTACCTACGTACAATATGTACGTAAACATGCATTTATAAAATGCGCATGTACGTACATATGTGTAAAATTACGTATCTACTTAGGAACTATTTTTTCGGTAAATCATTCCCTGCTAAAAGGGGGAAATAGAAGAATGTGTACATATTAATAAAGGATAAGATTTAAAATATTTAAAGAAACATAATATACGTACGTACAAGGAACAATTATAACATCACATTGATCAGTAAATTCTTGTTTGAATGGAAAAAAGAGAAAGTCATTATAAATTAGAAAGAATGACGATACACATCAATGTGCATAAGTAATTTGCAGATAATATTTATGTACACGTTTAATATGTATGTATAATGTATAGAGCATAGATGTTAATAAAGTGACCATATAATGTCTGTATATTGCATACATAGTTTATTAATCCTATCAATTCGTAATTCGTATTAATAATGTATGTTATAAAAGTATTTTAATTAAAACATGTGTATTATTATTATCGTTAGACTGTAAATACTATAGTTTTAATATTTAATATTATGTATTTGCGTCTCTTTGATGTCTACTTAATTAATATACTTACGTACGAATAGTGATACTAACTACAGATAAAAAGTCAATACTTCACCTTAAAAATTCGAATAAATACTCTGAATCTACCTGCATATAGCTAAAACATGATGTGTGTATTAACAGTGAATACATAATTAAGGTACAATGTTTAATGTGTATGTGTACAAACTGAAACAATATATTATATTATTTCAATAATTCATATGTATCCCTTTTGATTACTTATTGTTTATAGTTACCATACGTTATTATGCAGAAACTTCCTTGAGACATTTCATTTATGTCGTTTCTGTGTCTGTCAATAAACAGCTCCGAAATTTTTACCTGTACATTGTATCAAGATATTTAAAATTACGTTGAAGTCCCGATCCCATTTGAAACCTGCTTGCCTGAAATGGTAGCAAACAAAATTACTACAAAAAATGTTCTAATGGAAACTATGTGCATACTTAAATATTCAGGGATGCGGGATATAGAAATTAAAATGAATGAAATCAACAGTTTCGGGTTTTCATTCATCAGAACTAATGTATCACATGAACCCATGTTGTTATCATCATCGGGCAAAAAAACAAACTTTCAAGCGGGATCAGAGCTTTAGCTGTTTTACTTTTTGTTAGGATTAAACTAAATTGTAAATATACATGTAAATACATACATATAAAATCTATAGAAAATGGATAAATTTTTGGAAACACCTACTATGCTGTAAATACATATGATGCAGATATGTGTATTCATAGTTTAGTCAAAGGCTATGTAATATATAGTTATTTGATATGTGTAAGATTAGCATGTAACACAAAATGCGTGTGTAAAACAAAAACCTCATCTACAAAACGTTTAATATATTATACTACAATAATATAAAGTAATTCAGTATTCTATAAATGCATGCAACGTAAAAGAAACAAAAATAGAAAAGTTTTAGTTGGACAACAAAAACATATTCGTCAAGTAAATTAATATTTTTTTGTAGTTAAAAAAGAAATCTAATGTACTTAATTCAAGTAATGGGAATCAACTTACATACATGCTGAAGTATCTATTTTTCATCAAAAAAGCAGTATTTCTTGATTTTTTATCATCCAAAATTTTGATCAATGTACAATCAATCTGCACATACAAACATTACGACGGAAGGTTCGTGGAAACGCCCGATTTGACTCATATTCAGAACATACCTAGAATCTAAAATATAGATTTGTTTGCACCTGCAGTAGCATCATTTCACATTTCGAGAGTTATGTATTGTTATGTCTATAGGGCTTGAATGTTTGGCATAATATAGGAACTTGACTAACTATAATAGCTGAAAAGCATTTTGTATTGGACAAACCACAAGGTGGGACTTTTCTCCATTAACAGCAATTAACTTATCATTAAATATGCTAATGAATAGTGCTTTAAACTATTGTTTTTATTCTAATTCTTATGTCCCGTCCTAAATCATGGGGTCTCTCAAGGTTACAAGAGTCGTCAGGTGATACCAGGAATGAGACAACCTATTATAGATGCCCTCCAAAGCTCCAAAAAACGCTAAGCGTTTTATGAAGGAAAGCAGCCAGAAAGCACACTTAAAGGTCGGCATTAGATTTTAGTCGAATCGGGTATGAAAAACCACTTTCCGCCAAGCTTCCGGCGGAATACATTAGTATTAGTCAGTTTATATTTTAGATTTTTCATACAAAATTGACGACATGTAATTATGTATTGTTATTCTTTAGTTCAATGACAAACTAAAGTGAAAAAACTGATAAAAGCATACTCTCGTCTCATCTGTAAATACTAGCTATTTAAACATTTTAAATTATGTGATACTTAGCATGAAACAATAAAGATTTCAAATATTCGATAGTTTTATTTCTTGAGCGAAATGTACTGAGATTTTGTTGCTTGTCTCAATATTACGCAAAATAAATAATACCTATTCTTGTCGAAAGAAAAAAATTAATAATAATAGAAGTAAATAACAAAAATAAATATATTTCAAATTCTCTTGTTGTTGCTGTCGTATGTTAAATCACCAAAAATCCTTGTCACTGATTCATTAATCCTATTGCATTCATTTTTTATTGCAATACATGATGCAATAGCATGATCGCTTGAAACACTGATCGAGTTTTCATGAACAATGAACGAGCAATCGTTATTTTTGCATATGTACATACAAAAGTGGCGTAGGTGTTTTTTCTAGAAATTTCCTTAAGATGTCGCGTATTTTTTGCGATACAGTATCTGGCCCAATCACCCCTTCGGGATAAAACTTGAGGCTTTGTGGAAAAAACTTTAAGACTCCTTCCAAAATCCACAATCAGAGGACGGTTCTCTACCAACTTGTGTAACAATATTCTTGAAGTGTGTTAAAAGTTAAAAGGTACTTTTAGACTACGAATATTTTATTTTCACTTGTTTTACGTATTAACCCATCAGTTCCTAAATGCCCTCACGCTAACTACATGCAATTGTGAAGGGGAAATATTATGGATGCGATAACTTTATACTACTTTACTAATTTAAAAAATCAAGTATACTCGGTTTCACTGCATTCTACTAGTTATTTATAACAACAGCATAGTGCATTACATACATGTATATTTAAGGGTTTCATAATTATAAGTGGCATCTTTTGGTTTCACAAATTCAGCAGTTACATTTTAATCCTTGTGCTAAAGAAAAACAGTTCTGACTTTGAATAATATATGTCTTCAGCTAATTAGTTACCTAATTAGGCCCTGAGACCATCAACCATCATAAGGAAAAGGGCTATAATGAAAGCCTAGGTAGACAGATGGTCAAGGTCAAAGTGTACCAATGAACCTAACGTGACTAATGAGGTTTTGACTATGTATTATGTATTAGTCACCAGGCAAATAAATGCACATTAAGTAATATTATTTGTTCAGCAGTTTAGTCACTAGAAACACTGAAAATAGTCACAACCTCGAGAATTTAGCCCGAAGGTGTTCAATTTGGCCTCGCGTTTTTGCTCTCGTTCCTAGTTTAGATGTTGGGGGCTAAATCTTCTACTATTGCACTATCATTCTCGCATGTTTTTAGTTTTGTGTTTTGTGAATCACAAGTGAATGTGATTGAAACGTATCAGACATAGTAAGTACAAGTTGTGTTTGTGTTTAAATAATTGTTGCAATTTTTTAATCAATCAATAAACTATTATACTATTTAAATTAAGTTAATAATGTTGTGATCATAACATTTTGTGTGTTTATCTCTCTAGTTCCTCGTATACCTCGTACCAAAATATTAAATTAAGTGAACACAGTAGTACAACTATATTAAACTTACTAGTAATAATAATACATCCACTTCATCTATCTACTTACATTACGACTTTACGAAAAGGTTTTGTTTTTTTACTGGTAGTTAAAAGTGTTTGTGATTTTGTGATAAAAACATAAACAAAACCTTGAAACTACCTGTGCTTTTAAATAATACTACTTATATCTAAAGAATGTCAACTCCAGCAAGAAGAAGATTAATGAGGTGAGTAAAAATAATAAGTAATAATTTTAACAATCAAACGTTCAAAAGCTGAATGCTGCATTAATTGTAGTTTAAATTTTAAAAGCATTTTGTTTACTTTTTGGATGGTGTTGTATAGTGTAATAAACTTTTATGAACATTTAAAATTTATGAATACTATCTAATTTATGTCTATTCATTTCATTTTACAGAGACTTCAAAAGGTGAGTACCTCAATATACTTGAAACAATTTCTTCCCCAGAATTATAATGATAGTTTTTAAACTAAAATTGAATGCTCCCTTTTCACGTGTAGTGTTGAGCGTATATTTTTCGGACACGACAAGACTAAAGGTCAAAGTATTTTATGTGTGTATATTCATAGTACAATATAAGGATTTCAAACGGAAAAGTGTTGATTTGATTTTTGATTAGTTTGATGATACTAAATTAATTATATAAAGATGTACATAAGCATAAATACCTACACTTTGATAGAAGAAGAATATTATGAGTCATATAATATGCATAAATTGCCGTCTAATATTATTGATAAAATCGATCGATGTGTGATACTTTAATTCGTATTCCATATCCATTATCTCTGTCCTCTGTCTGACAGATTTTTACAATGAAAGACAGTTCATTTAGGCCAGGTATATTATTTTTTATTTAGTAACATAAAATATAAAACTACTGTAGTTGTTCGTTCAAAAAGATCTAGTTTCTAAAGGCCAGGACAAAATTCTGAATTTTCTGCATTTATTAATAAGATTTTGCAAAAAGGTTTTCATGTGTTGCCTTGAAGTGCTCTATCCTGCAATTCTGCACGCTACGCTCGTGTATACTATAGTGCAAACTATATTATGCTATGCGTGTTTGTATGTATACATAGTCAAATACATTTCACATTGGCCTACATTTTGGGGGAGAGAGAAAAGCAGTACCGATTGCCAAGTCCGAATCATCTTGCTGTAGTATTATTTGTCTTATATAGGACAGTATTTGAAGGAATATCTCGGATATAATGTGTACATATATTTATATAGGTGTTTCATAGGTATGCATAAAATTGTCTTTTTCTACTCGCAGCTTAACAATTAAGTCAAAAAAGAATTCAGAGATTTTGAAGCAAAATCACGTGTACGCTACATGACGTAAGAAGTTCAAAAGGCATTCACGATCCTCCTTCATCATGACGTACATAATATAATTTTGAAAGATAAATAGTACAATTGTATTGAAAATTGAAGTCTTTAAAAATGAATGTAAATGAGTATAATTTCATAAAATAATCCTGAAAAATTGTGCCACTGCAGTTTAAGCACCATAGAATCACTCAATTTTTTGTCAATCGTCTGTATTTATTTACAGCCAAAGAAAAAAACGAATGTATATTTTTAGCATCTTTGTTGTTCTTTCTGTGTTGAAATTTTGTTTTGTGTCGTGAGATTACGTCTCGTAGTATGTACATAGAAATAAATAATGACGGAAGAAAAGTCTCGTGTGTACAAGCTGAAATTAGAATCCCTTCTTATTTAGACTGGAATATCCATCAGCTGTTTATCCTACAGTACCGCATAACACGTATTATTACTATATATGTACAGACGAAAATCGATATTTTTTGTCCTTCTATTGCGTGTTCATCATCAATATAAACACAAAACACAGTGTACTATTCGTTCTTGGAATATTACAGTATGTAATAGATAGTTTAGTTATGGCAGTGGGGATCCATGTGTAATTTAATCGAAATAATACATAATGAACTATATTTAGAATACAGAGTAGTTGAAGTTGTTGTCTTATTTACTTAATTGAAATGGAAGATAGTGACTTTCATCACTCTAGTATAGATGATATCGTGAATAGATTCAAGTACACAATGGGATAATTTTGGAACTTTGGGAATACTGGAAAAGAGTACAATATGCAATACGTGGGTGTTAGGATTCTTGTTTCTATTTTTCTTCAATGAAAGTTCAAAGAAACTGATATTGTATAGAAAATAGCCAATTGCCACATAATGTCCTGCCTGCTTTATGATTTACCCTAAAGGCGTTTACATCTGCATCAAAATTTAGGCATAATATAGTTTACTGAACTTATAATTGGTTTGTGTTTTGTGCATTGTGAAATCGTTCTTTTGTAATTTTAATCAGATCAGGCTCTTAAAAACTTGCTGCTTAATTTTTCGCATGTCATATGTATGAGACATACGAATATTTAATAAAGCGGAAATCGTCTTTTTTCCATCGCTATGTGTCAGCAGTTACCTCGATTGTTTGCAATAGGAATGCTTTCGATCAGAAATAAGTCATTCTTTTGAACATGTTGCTTCCCTGTGTGCAAATGCATACAATAAATAAAAATAGGAGGTTATGTGCATCCATATGTGTAAATACTACACTACATTTCAAACGACGTCAAAGTATATACAGAATATTACGTAATATAGATGCTTAAAAGTACCTATAGACATTTTAAACACTGACTTGTCGTCCCCCTCATCCTTTGTAATAGTTAAATATAGTCACTGATGATGAGTATACATTGATGATAGTATAGATGATTCATTCATGAATTACTTACATCAGGACATACCGAGTATGTACCACCATTCCGACATTCTCATAGCCCAGAATACATATATACAACATAATGTGCTTCAACTCACAAGATGGTAAAATGTAAACTTGTAATGCCATTTTGCAGTGCACACGTCATGAACGTTTCAAACTAATATTATAAGCAGCGCATTTTTTAATGCTGGAATGTGGAATGTATTTTTATGTTACAAAGTATATAGACATCACCTTTAGTTCATCAGCATTAGTGTGAACATTTCTCATTTATTTTCTCTCTATTTTGTACTTTTTACTTTAATTATTTCACTGACTTTATGACAGTGAACTACTAATGTATTATTTGTCCATCGGTATGAAACTACAAACGTTTTGATTTGATAAGGAGAAACGTAGAAAAAGAGAATTAGTACTTGTATGACTAACATTCTTGTATGACATATAAAAGCTTCTAGCAACTCTTTCTAACATTAGAAGTACATCATGTTGACACTACCGTAGAATAACGGGCATATTTTAGATTTTAGTAGTGTTTTGAAAAACTGACGAAAAAATACCCGTATCATACGAGCCGCATAATAATCGCGTACATGTGAAACTGTACACGCAGTGTAACGAGGGATGGTTGTAGATTGTAGCTATAAATAAAAAATATCTATTCACAAAGATATCTGGGAGAATACGTTTGTAGAAAGTAAACGCTCGCTGAATAGAAGAATGAAACGCAAACAGAAACAGAATATAGTAGACTCTGTGCATACTTCGTTGTTCGTTGTATAACAACAACAGATCTTGTAAGCATGTATGTGTAAATAGATACCTATGACTTACTTATAACTTATAATATGTTTCATTGCCTGCTGTAATTTTTTGAATGAACTGTAACGTAACAAACCGAATAGCAGCATCAAAACAAATTCTTCCAAGTATACTACCAATTATAATTTAATGCATGATAATATGCCATGCAAGCGGTTTCTTATTCGTCATCAATTCGTTTTATTAGCAATGTTTATGGTACAACAAGCTGGTATGCTTTAAATTTTAATTTGCATACACATATTATATGCATGCAAAACCCTTGTATGAAAATATTTCGTATCATTTAAATTAAATTACAAACTTAAGTTCTTACTACGCTTAAAGTATTCAACTAAAAAAAGTGTACCCTTATATGGAGAAAAAAGAGGCTATCATCAGATTCAGGCAGTACAGAATTTTCTAGAAAAAGTAAAGGTGAATAAAAGATAAAAGTAGATATGCACTTGTGTAGGTTCGAGGAAGTACGTGTGATAACTATTCAATTGTTGCTGGTATACATATGAGATGTTTTAATGCATGCATAATAAAAAGCCGTTACCTACAATATGGAGTTATGGAAGCTGATTGCGTTTGCTGTTTGGAAGTCCATGACAGGAACATTTTTCAAATGGGATGTATGTATGTACCTATATGTAAAGATACATTTTGTTTTTTTGTTTCCATGTATGATATAGGTTGAATATAAAATACAATATACATACTAAAGTTGTTATGTTACTCGAAATGTAAACGTAGAGTACAACGTGTATCATTAAAATTCTCTACCTTTTTTTATCTCTGAAGTGGTATAAAAGTAAACAATAATTTGTTGCATATTATTATGTATATGTACTACATGTACATTACGAGGTGTTGTATGTTGTATTTTACTATTTTAAAAGTTTACAAACAGATGATTCACTCACAGATTAATTCTTCGCAATTCATGTGCTTGGTTTGGACTTTCAACCACATTTGCTGCACATGCTTGCAGACGAGACTATGGTTGATGTACAAATGCATATCAATACAGGCACTTTAGTATAGTTCTAATTAACACAGAAATTAAGCAAAGAGCAGCTAAAATACGTCCAAACTTGACATTGTACGCTATTGAATGAGTTTCACATTGAAATTTTCACAATGTTACATTGTTACAGACATATCGTAAATCTTAGTATATGGTGAGTAGCTTCCCCATTCCCCATACTACAAGTATGTTTGATAGCTCTAAACCTCTTTTTCGAAAGACTATTATGATTATTTAGATTTTTTTGGCGTTTGTATTTGATGTGAGTGTGACATTGAAGCATATTATGGGATAGTAAACTCTGGTTGTAAAATTCGTTGTTATACTATGTCCACGTGAAAAGTTGCAGCATTCACCATTTTAGGCCAGTAATTAGTAGTCGTATGATTTCCGGATGCATTAATGTATTTTTGATGACCTGCGAATTACTGATGTGTCTTTTATTCTTTGATTTTTAGGTTGCAAGAGGATCCACCTGGTAAATTTTTGATGCATTTTTATTACGATTTGATAATACTTAATATATATAAATTGCAGTATATTTACTTATTTAGTAATTATTTTATGCCAACTAATGATATAATTCAAGCTGGTATTCTATAATTAATATATTTGTTTTTTTTCTAGCTGGAGTTTCTGGTGCCCCTACTGATAATAATATTATGATCTGGAATGCCATTATTTTTGGGTGACTAAATTTCACATTTACATTTTATTACAATCGAAATGTCCTGATTTTTAACTGGATACAATGTAATTGCATGTTTCGAATATACGGTCACAGTGTGTATAATGTGTTTGTGTATACATATTTTCAGTCCACATGAGACTCCCTTTGAAGATGGAACCTTTAAGTTATCCATCGAGGTACGCAATAATTTTAAATCGAGATGGATAATACTATTATTGATGCCCAGCAATTAACCAGTATGTGTTGAAAAACAGACGGATAATGATTTTCTTTTTGTATGTATCTTTCCAGTTTACCGAAGGTAGTGCCAACCAACATCATTGTGTTTTCGACTTCATCATCATTTAAAACTTGTATACTCATTATTGACTTGTATTGTTCAATATAATTTGATGATTTTTTCTCTGTATTTAATCATTTAGAATACCCAAATAAACCTCCCACCGTGCGCTTTATTTCGAAAATGTTCCACCCAAATGTAAGACCACTCGTTTGTTTTTTATGGAAATTTCTCATTGACACAAAATTTAAGATTTATAAACAATATGTTTGAGAACACAACAAGTGATCTTTATGGCGGTAGGCCATACTCGTCATGTGCCATGTAATATATTTTAGAGAGAGTTTCAAAATTTTGTGGATTTTTTACCCGTATTTTGTATTATGTATTTTGTTTATAAATACTTAAAATATATTCATTCCTCTGTTTTTTTTTCGTGCATATATTCAGGTTTATGCCGATGGCGGAATATGTTTATATATTTTACAAAATCGTTGGTCACCAACCTATGACGTATCTGCCATTCTCACTTCCATTCAGAGTCTGCTAAGTGATCCTAATCCCAACTCTCCAGCTAATTCATCTGCGGCTCAGGTAATTCAGGAATAATTCGGATGCCTTTTTTAATAAATGGTATCGCCATTTTAATGGTTATTTTGTATCATTTTGAAAGAAATTCTAATGCAGTATTTTTGTTGAATATTTAGCTCTACAAAGAAAACCGTCGAGAATACGAGAAAAGAGTGAAAGCCTGCGTAGTAAGTACATATTCGATTTTTGAAACCTAACATGACCTATGAATCGTATAAAGAATAGAATAGTTTGTTACAATTCAAAATACTAATGAAATGTCAACTATTTTTTTAGGAACAATCGTGGATGGATTAACATGACAAATTTTGCTAAACCACATACACAATAATAATCATTATCGTTAACGAATATTATAACATATTCCTTTACCCCTTCGTCACCTATTATTACCCAGTTCTTCACCTATAGTAACGTTTCCTCTGTAAATAACATTTGTACGTATTATTAAACATAGTATGTATTATCATAATGATAATTATTATAATATTATTATTATTACTGTACTAATAATATATTATATTTATATTGTACATTTATTTAAGCTTTGACGTTTTACAATAATATGATTTTTTGTTTCCTAAGTCAAGTTGTAAACCATATTGTAAGATATATATATACACGTAAGTAATCACCTAAGTACGACGAGTATAAAATTTTGCTTCGCACGCAATCTACTACGATAATTTTGAAATGTTTGTTTTACATCAGTACGAACATTAAAACTAGTTGAAAATGGTTGTTTCAATCGTTCAAGTTTATTTGTCATTTTATTTTTGTTTTACAGATAACATTTGCATATGTGTATTATGTATTAGTATTTTCTTCAAGATAGAGAAATTTTTGTAATGTTTGTTTATACTTCGATTGTCATTGCGATTCCCATTCCGCCTCCAATGCAAAGTGAACAGCATCCGCGTTTTACATCGTTTGAGGAACCCTTTAACTGTTTTAGGGCGTAAATTAGCGTTACAAGTACTCTTGTTCCAGATGAGCCCAGAGGATGTCCTAATAGAAATTTTAAAACAACAGTTCATTATCATTTTGATAGTTTTCATCAACTTACATTGATGCCATGTATTGTATACAGGTTAAGTTGTAAATTAACAAAGCTAGTTTTTAACCCCTGAATTACCTAATGCGATCGCACCCCCTCGGACATTGCACTTTTTCGGATCGACTTTTAAATCAGACATTACAGCAAGAGAGGAAGCTGCATATGGCTCATTTAACTCATATAGATCAACGTCATCAACCGTCCAGTTTGCTTTTTCGAGCTGTAAAATTTAAATACATGCACTTTATAGTTCGAATGCACGATTATACACCTGCATGTAGGTTCTGCTTAGGAGGCAGAAATTTAGTGTTATGAATACGTAATTATTTTATAACCGTATTCAGTATTATATTTATATAGCATGTATGTATATTGTGCATAGTGCGTATTACACATAAATAAGTATTTATACAGTTATTTACCGCAGTTTGTACAGCAAACACAGGCCCCATTCCCATCAATGAGGCATCCAGGCCTTCAAGTGCATATGAAACAATTTTTGCAATTGGTTTTAATCCCTTCTCATCAGCTATTCTCTTTGATGTTAGTACAACAGCAGCAGCTCCGTCATTCATTCCTGTAGCATTCCCGACCGTACAAGTACCTGTCCCATCTTTAACCCAGGCAGGACTTAGCTTGGAGAGTCCTTCATATGTTGTATGAGGTTTTGGAAATTCATCCTTATCTACAGTTGTCCCATTTCCGTTTTCCTTGGTATTCGGCACGGATACTGGAACGATTTCCTCGGCGAATAAATTATTTTTGACCGACTCGGCTGCGTCCATTTGAGATTTCAAAGCGTATTTGTCTTGAGCCTCCCTTGAAATTTTCCATTGACTTGCCACATTCTCTGCCGTGATTCCCATGTGATATCCATGAAATGCATCATTGAGGCCGTCTCGTAGTAAACTATCCTTTAGTTCAGCGTCACCCAGTCGTAGATTTCTTAAATAGGTTGTATGTTGTGCTTGCGACATAGATTCTTGTCCACCAGCCACTACGATACTAGCGTCTCCGCATTTGATTGACTGGACTCCGACAATAACCGATCTATAAAAACAGCAAAATTACAGTAATACACTGAATACTTTGCAGCGCGCAAAACGTAAAGCGTCAATTGGCTGTGTTCTCTTTTTAGCTTACTTGAGAGATGACCCACACAACAAATTAATCAAAGTTGCAGGAACTTCCTTTGGAATCCCTGCCGCGATGGAGGCTTGACGGACAGGGTTTTGACCTTCAAAAAACACCATGAAAAATTCATTTAAAGTTAACCCCAGTTCGACTTTCTTTATAAAACTTCCCGTTAAAACCTTATTAGGTACTTTATGTATTGGCACAAAAACTTAGAATATCACCTTGACCGGCGGTCAAAACCTAAAAATAAAAAAAAACGTTGCTCATTAATCGGTGGTGATATAAACGATAAAACGTTTTTATTCTTCATGCTCTTTGTTTTTACTTTCAAAGTAAAAACGATTTTTTTGATCTTCTTACCTGACCCATGATAACCTCTGAAATTTCTTTAGGCTCTACATTTGATCTAGCTACAGCTTCATGAATTGCGATAGCACCTAATTCGTGAGCCTTTAATGTAGAAAGAGATCCACAGAAAGACCCTAAAATACAATACATACAAAAATAATGTGTGCATTTAAATTAAAATGTATGTCAAATTTTCAATTTCAGGTGTATACACTGCAAAGTCGTACACATGTGCAAGTACGAAAGTAAAAGTACATTCTACTTGTTTTATTAACTTACCTATAGGCGTTCTGCAGGCTGACAGAATCACAATTTCTTCAGGCATAATGAGCACCTTTTTTATGCGTTTGGTAGTAACTATAAATCTAATAATTAATAATAAGTGTATTATCTACGTGGGAAGTAAATGCCACGATCTTTCCTTTGTCCCAGATTTAGAATTTAGAACCTCCCGACTTTGCGAAGCAGTATTGATTTTTTCCAAGGGGATCTCGGGCGACAGAGGAGCAAAGAAACGGTGAGTCCTTTCTGGGCAACTGAAGAATGACACTAAAATCATCTAATACATTCTATCGAATCAATGTATTTTCTCCTATATCTATTCATATTATTCATCTGTAAAAATACATTTGATTGTTTGCATTACGTAAAGCACTCTCTAGCTGGTTTGGCCAGTAAGAGTTGGTTCCAGTAGGAGCCAGACCTCCATTTTTGCTGATAAAGCCAAGGACTCATGCACTTGCTTGGTAACGACATGCAATTTTAAACGATGCAAATGTATTCAGGTTTTCTAGTTTCTGTTGTCTGTTCTGCTGGTCTGAAGTTACAATTATGTATAACCTAAAACAGTATTTTTATATACATTCATCGATATTATGCAATACCATAATCGCCAATTCAGAGTGTTAACAGTTGTGAATAAAATAGCAAATTGACATGGATATATACCTACTTAAATAGAGAACCTCGATCCCATATAAAAACTCCTACTACCTTCACTTTCATTTCATACATAATATCAATATAATATGTCGTATAAAAGAGTAAATTGTTAAAAAATTGTTATATCCTCTATACATAAATAGTTGATAGATTGTATTGTAAAGTAAAATATCACAGGGCGCTGTTTCATTTTTAGCTGGACCAGCACCGGAATAGCGATACAGGGGGCATTGGCACTTGACAAAACAAATAAAATATTTGATTTCAAAACTAAAACATTTTTCATTCTTATTTCATCCTACCAAACGTTTACATCACATTAATCATTAAGGTCTTCGCTTGGAAAGTTTGAGACAACCTAATTAATTTAATATTTCCATAACTTAAACAAATTTAACTACGTACTTATACACACTAACATGGACGAACTGGGAGACTATACTTGAAAAAGCAAGCAAATAAATATAATTTGAGATGGATTTTTTCAGTGCTTTTCATGAATTCATTCAACATGCATAATATGCTGTGCCATGAAGTGTCAGTGTCTCCACATGTAGAATATTATTCAGAATAGAACACTATATTGACTTCAAACCTTTATTTAAAGGATTTAGCTCTTAATACGCGCACAATGCTTAGATCGTATCTGATCTGTGCCATTGCATAATATAATTCGTGCTACGTTACATAGGCGAATTTTTGGTGCTAATGAGAAAGCAATGTCAAGAAAAGTAGCCACACGTTCCTATACTAAGCATCACTGTCTCATTACTCATTACTTTAATAGTGTCCAAAGTTCACACAAGCACATGTTATTTGTGAACCTTTATTCTTACTTGTTTTGTATATTATACATATTGTACTTGAGTTTACTTAATGACAAATGAAATTAAATAATAACGAGCTTACTTTGAGCAACTACAACATAAATCTGAAGCTACATAATATACCTATTTCACTTTTGGAGACACTTAAAAAAGTAAAAAATGCATGTATTATATATAGTGATTCATCCGTGTGTATTGGGGTTTATGGTCATCTAAAAACTGTAATAAATCCAATGCGATATACTATTCATACGTACATTATTTTCGATTTCTGTTCCTCATCTTATGGTAATTTGACAAAATACATATCGTATGACTGTGAATAATAAGTGACGCATCTAGAAACCTTGAATGTGACGTGGTGAGAGAGTAAACTGAAGATTCACACATAATAATATAATCCACTTTACACTCAACACACTTGACATTTACATTCCATTTGAATAAGGTCTGGAGTTCTGGGCTCCCACAGACAAAAGGAGTAAAAGAACGAGTAAAGTGTGAAGTTGAATGAGTAATTGCAACTATATTTTTTGTACCAGGGGAAAAATGCGCATGCAAAAGTAGTTACATTTGTAACTTACACACTTGTGAACTATGCATCGTCTTTTGGCTGATTGGACGCTTCCTAAACTTCCCCCATTAAGTACGCTTAAGTTGATCGGCATTAAACTTGATCTTTCCCTTGGTTTACAAGTTTGTTTCACGCATTCCTATACTTAAGCTGTTGTATAGTCTCAAGCAATTATAGTAATTTAATTGCTGTTCGTATTCTATATTTTCTCACTATCTTTTCCCCATATTCGAATAGACTCCCTTCGAACGTGGGGAAAACTGAATTGACACGCCATATAACTTGTGTCTGTTATATGGGCACTTCATTAATTATTATGCCCACAGTTTTCATTAGGTGAAAACTTTTGAGACTTCAGCGTTTGTCCTTCCGTCAGTTATAAATGCATGCATCAAGTTCATGATTTGCTGTAGCTAATAACAGCACAATTTCTCTTGACTACAAACTTCAATCATACTCTCTGACTTTGACTTTTGTCTTACCAATTTTATCAAAGGAGGAGCAATACCAGAAATGGGTATATCATGTATTATTTTTGCACTATTTTAATCTTCATTATATCCATGATTATTTTGTTTACCTACATATTTCAACGGATGACCTTCAGCGGGCATTATTGCCCACAACATTGCTCATTAAATATTGACCATTCTACCTTTTTACCTGTTACATCCCTCAGTATGTTACATATGGATGATGAATGGTAAGATAACATGCTGAATGGACAAAAAGTATCAAAAGCAAAATTACATGACTCTCAATTCAATAAACACAGACTGTACAAAATACAGAATACAGAAACGAAAAATGTGCATAGAAACCAGTTTTAAACAGAAAAAAACTATATGCATGATTATTACCATTATGCAACATTGAACATGCATCAAAGTATTGTAAGTCTCAAAGTATTGTATACAAGTGCACGAAAGTTAAAAATAAAAAAAATTGAAAAGTGTATATTTATCAACCTTTGACAATGTGTATGCAATACATACATCAAAACCAGATAAAAAAAGACGCCCATAAATTTGGAGTCGAATTTTAAAAAATGATACATCCTTTTTGAACACTTATGAATTCTATTCATGATTTGAAACAAGCAATAAGAGACAAAATTATCTGACTATGTGCGTATATCTCTATGAATACACATGGTGCTTTATACACATAATGGATACATGCAACATGCAAGACAATATTTTTTACATTGCGGCTGCAATTAAATGCAGCAGCTCACAACAAAATGGAACGTAAACATGCACAACAAATCCTTTTTTCCTTGCAACCATCAATATGTATCATCTTTATCCAAAGAATTGAATATTGTGTGTAGTTGAATTCCATCAGAGTTATTTAGTAATATTTTCATAAGCCAGATTAAATATTAACAACTGAAACATTATAAAACAAGTTTCAGGATTCTGAATCGTTTTAGGTGTAAATTAAATATTAGTTGGTATACTGTCAATTTAAATATTTTAGCAGGGAAGTATAACAGATGCTAACTCTACATAATACAGCTAAAGATAAACAAAGATGAGAAAAGAGAACTCGTCATCATGCCAGCCAAAAAAGCATACATTATACTTTATAATACACTATTAAGTACTTAGTACTAAAGCTTAATACACTAGTTTTACCATTCATTGTATTTACTCTATATTATTTTATGTGTAAATGTGTAATGTGTATGGAGGAATAAACGTATGTTAAAATGTTGAATCCACAATATTATTATACAGGAGGCTAAAATGAACGACCATCACACACGTTTTTTTTCGAAGGACGTTAGGTTATTTTTTTGATATATTGTAAATACATGCATACATATTTAGTATGATACATATGACATATGATATAACTTTAGTCACAGTCTGAAATGAAACATGCACAAATAGTTCTACGCTTACTTGCAACACTTCCACCCCTATTTGCTCACGGAGACGAGGTACATACACATATGAAACATGAGCTTCATGATAGTCAGTTGAGTTGGTAGCAAGCTATGCAGTTTCAATTATATTATTCGTAGTTTGCAGCATGCTTCAGCGAGGATAAGTAAATGATAGCAGACTTGTGTGTCCTGTGCCTATGGACTACATATTATTATAATAATATAATATTAAGTATAAATAGGTATATAAATACCTACATATTCATGGAAGAGTGTGACAAGCGCAGACACGAGGTATAAGATAATAAGAATGGTATTAAACATTAAACCATTATAATTTATAGCAAAATATTCCTATATTATATCATCATTATTACAAGGCGCTCAACTATACTCGAGTTAAGTTCGCAGTGCTACAGTGCTACACACATTTATGGTTGTTATTGTAGATACTCTAGTCAAATTTTCCTTCTTCGTTGATCGAACTTCATTGTAAACTAAATATTTTTTACAGTAAAATACAGTCTCCTACATATTATACTTTACTATAGGTGTGAAACGGTCACAAAAAAACAAAACATCAACCCTGTGATATCTACATTACATATTTATCTGTTTGAGTGTAACATTAACCACAGTGATTCGATCAGTCTCAAAGCCGGAGGAGCTTTACTCTTTACTTGGTGTGCACTTACTTTTGTTGCGTTAGTTTTAATCATAATAGTGTTCATTATACATACGAAGTGAACTGGATGTTTTAAGTACATATAAATTCAACTACTCTTTACTTGCATAGTTTAATGTTTAATTTAATACTCGTACGAATGCCGTGCATCAAAGACCAAACTTAAAGCTGCAGTGCTGCGCGTGTATGATACTTTTACACTAATGATCATATTTCAGTTTATTACTTTATTATCGTCGTTGAAAGTTGAAACGATTTCTTGTTTTATCGCTGATTCATAATAATTTTGGTATCTACCATCTTCTTGTGTATTGTGTATGTATATCGCATGTCTTAGTTTGCAGTTGTAGTGAAATAGAAAAAGGACATTCGGCTTTGGTGTGAAATTTTTCAAAAAGTTGTCAGTGACCTGTGTAGCTAGTAGTGCAATATAATACTTATACAGTGCAAAATTCAACAGTAGCTTTGCAGAAATGGCCAATACAAATGACGTATCGGCAGCTGAGCAAAAGGCGATTGATGATGTGAGAAGTTTTTTACTTTTAGCCGATAAGTTTTTAACGACAAGTTTATTTTATAAGCAAAGTGTGTAACTCGTGCCTTTTTATTTTGG
>JAQIVE010001216.1:0-26690 GCA_034698285.1 Sminthurinus bimaculatus
AAACACAATAATTTCAATTCTATCTATATGATGATATGATAACTAAACCATTAAATGCAGAATAAACATAGGAAACCCGCAAATTCACTTTGTTATTACCTCGTTGGGCTGTAACTCGGGCTGGATACAAATAAATATAAAAAAACACAATTAAATCAACCTATACGATGATAGGATAGGCAAATAAATGAATAAATGTTAAGTAATTTAATGCATTAGCCCGATAATAAACATGGAAATGAGGAAATTTAACACTTACCTAGTCGGTGAATAATTTGGACTAGATAAAAAAATGAAATACAAGATAAATAAAGTCAAGTTCGTATAAGGGTTAATTCAAGGAAAAAATATTACAACATGTGATATTATAAATTAAAGAATGATTTGATCGCACTCATTTACTGCCAGTACCTTTGTGGTGAATAACGCGGAGAGCTTGGACTACAAGAATATCAAAGAGCAAAAGAAATTGTTTATTCATTTCATAATTTAAAAAACGACGTAAACAGTAGTAGTAGTAGTAAAATACAAAGTATCAAAAGTATGTACCTCTTTGGTGAAAAATTTGGGCTAGTTGGGCTGTATGAGGGGCTCATTAATCCAACTGGACTTGAAGCAAAACTCGGGGAACTAGGCGAGTAACTTGGAGAAACTCCGCTTGGACTTCCCATATAATGAAGGCCACCTGGGCTTCCAGGACTTCCAGGTCCACCAGGAGATCTGCCTGGAGAATATCCGCTAATATCAGAGGCAGCAGATGGAGAAAACATGGGACCAGGTGTCATTCCACTTCCTATTATGATTCAAGAAATTTTAAAAATTCATAAAAATCCAATTTATTATGCAATTTCCGTTGAATTGAACATTAATAGTATCAAACGAATGAATAAATAACCAATAATATATACAATAAGTGTGATTTGTATACCTGGTGACCAAGCTTCTCCATACATTGGTGTTGCTCCTTGAATCCATGGTGTAGCCATTGGACTATTAGCATTTGGTGTAGAAGCCTGACCATAGAAAGTTCCAAGTCCCATAGCTTCTGGGCCTGGACCTGAAGGAAGCTCAATTCCAAATTTACACATTTCCGAGTCCAAAAGTAAATCAAAGCATCCAGTTCCCATCTTGGGTAATTGTCCCAAAATAATATTTTCAGATACACCTCTCATAGGATCTACTTCGGCATGAGCCGCGGCATCGAGTAACACATCCACAGTTTCTTCAAATGAACATCTCATCAAGGGTCCAGTATCTTGTCGATTAATACCGTGACGTGTGATGGCCATTAAATGACCCTTGGCAGTCATGACGTCACAAAGAAGAGCCAAATGACGATAGTTGACGTATAATCCGTAGAATTGTAACACCATGTTCATTTCTTTCTCCACAGACTTCCGAACAGCCTCAATTCCTAACACCTGTGGTTTTACAAAAGCAAAACATTGCCAGTTTAGTAGTAGTACATCTCTTTTATAATTATTATCATTACTTGTTATATTGGTACTTACAGTAAAGATTTCACAAATATCGTTGGAGTATGTTCTTATTGGGTCCACATCCCTTTCACTTAAGACCTTCATGAGTGAAGTTCCATCAGTTTCCAACAGCCACTCAGCAATGGCTTTAAACTCTCCCGTTTCAGTAGTAACAATTCTTTTCTTTGAATCTGTTTGAGGGAGATGCATGTATACTTTTCCGATTGCTTCAATTCCTTGAAGGGTCATATCAGAGAGCATATTTGCTTCAATGCAACGAAGAAACATGTCATCTTCCATTTTATCAGCTGTCTCTTCTTCCTCTCCTCCTTGACCAAATTTACTACCATCTTCAGAATTCATAATACGAATTCGAAGAACTAATTTCTCAGCATTGTCATCATTAAAGATACAGTTAAGGTCATCACCAAATCCAGCATTGATCTTTTCAGCAATTGCTTCCATAGTAAGTTTCTTATCTGTATTGTAAAAAATAATAGTCATTAGAATTTAATGATTATCTCGAAAACAAAAATACATAGGCCATAACATATACTGTCATAATATATGATAGAGTTATTATTCATGTTATGTATTATAAATGAATTTGAAAAATGATTAAGCTCACCAGTCATTCTTTTACGATCTAATTCCACACGAAGGAGCCATGGAGAAATTCTTGATGGATCAAAGTCAGGCATTTCATAGTAAACATTGACGAATTCTTGATCTTCAGAAATTACAGTATTTTGAGGGTCAGGATCATAATAGATTGCCGTATTGGCTGTAACTTTTCTTAATGTTGTATGCTCGAGACGACATAAAACATTTTTCGCCTTTTCAGCATCACGAGCTGCAGCTCCCGTTAAAAATACAGTCAAAGAAGGAGCCTTGGGTCTCTTACTGATGTTGATAATTTCCTATACAAGAACAAAAAATCATTTTAATTTACGCAATGCTTTTAAAATCTTTTTAAAAAAAAACACTTTTCTAAAACGGTGATAGTAGCGTGTACAATGTACAAAACTCGTTCAGATTAGGTAAGGTAAAAATATCATTAAAATATTTTCAATAATAAAAAGTTTCCATCATAATGAGTAATATGTATTATACATAAATAATAAATTCTATTTCATAAATAAGTATCAGTTTATTTATGAATTAATGATTGTATCAAAATAAAACAGGTTACCTTCAAACGAGGTACACCAAGTGTGACGTTCTTTGAAGATACTCCAGCAAAATGGAAAGTATTCAACGTCATCTGAGTAGCCGGTTCTCCGAGAGATTGAGCAGCTAAGGCTCCAACCATTTCACCTGGTTCAACCTGAGCCTGTTGAAATCTTGTTTCAATTTCACCAATAAGCCACTCAAAAGCAGCAGCAGAAAGCCGAAATTCTTCCGCAACTCGTTTTGTACATAATGTCGAACGAACTAAACATTGGAAAAGAAGAGTTGCATTGTCATTAGCTTGTCTTGAAAGTCGATCCTCTCCCACCACAATAACACATTTCTTGAGTAGCTCTTCAACCCCGTCAATAACACGAACAGGATTTAAATCAGTCGGGGCTCTTTTATTGATATGGAAGATTTTCTGGACATTCCATATCATTCGCTGTAAATTACAAGGCAGCACAACTTTGTTTTCACCAGTAGGAAAAATCTAGAGAAAGCCAAAGCGAAATTATAGAGATTACAAATCATAATACTGCATTTAATAATATCAAAAGTATTTCACATTATAACTAACCACCCTATAAAAGATTCAAGTAGAAATAAAGCAACAAGTACATACCTGCCGAAGAGCTGTTCTGTCCTTGTGAAGCTGCTCCCATTCTTTTTCAATCGCAGAAATAACTTCGCCTAGATAACATTACAATATTTATTTATTAGCTTTAACTAACTTTATTTAGTGCTTAATTGTTTCCTTATAAAGATTTATTTAAAATTTTAAAATATTAATGTTGTAAAATTCTCATGTCTACTTACCAGATCCTAGAATATCTCTCATAACTTCTTCGTTAAATATTCTCCTGAGATGTCTTTCGTTGGTAGGATCAAATTTAAATTTATTCTCAAATGTTCTATTTGATAATTTAACTGTTGGTAACGTCTGAAATTCTACGTCTTCTCCAGCTAAACCGTCCTCGCCATATCTTTATGAAAAACAAACATTTCATTTACGAGATTGACAATAATTTTTAATTAAAAAAACAATTGTGTATTTATTTCATGAATTGATTTTTTCATTTTTTATATTTCATACCTCAATTGAATAAGTTGTCCAACAGAATTTCTGACAGTTCCGTCATAATGAATCATGACAGACTCCATAGCCTTAATTAGACGACGTTGAATATAACCAGTTTCAGCTGTTTTGACAGCAGTATCAATAAGACCTTCTCTTCCTCCCATAGCATGGAAATAGAATTCAGATGGAGTTAAACCGGCCAAATAGGAATTTTCAACGAAGCCTCTTGATTCTGGACCATAATCATCTTTGATAAAGTGAGGTAGAGTTCTCTTACGGAATCCAAAGGGAATCCGTTTACCTTCAACGTTTTGCTGACCCACACAAGCAATAACCTGTGAAGAGTATAATTTGAAAAATCAGTCATACTATGCAACAATTTTCTTACCACTGACTCCCTTTTTTGAAACAATATTTTGTTGTATAATAATAATTAATTGACCAACCTGAGAAATATTAATATTAGATCCTTTTGATCCAGCAACCACCATAGCTTTTAAATTATTATATTCAGTCAATGATTTCTTAGCGGACCCTCCTGTTTTGTCACGAGCGTCATTAAGGATACGGTTCACCTGAAACGCAATAAAAAAATGTTTACAAATAACTGTCAACTGAAACGTAATAATGCAGAAACATTACGATGCATTTCTTTATTCATGAGTTGATTTTGTTGCTTGCAAGTAATCATCAGAATTATTATGTACATTCATTACTCATTACTATCAACTCTATTTATAAATATAATTGCTTACTTGATTTTCAAAAGTCTGCCTCAATGTGTTACCCGGAGTAGGTTCCAATTCCATATTGTGAGCCTTTTGAATAACTTCTATCACGTCTTCTTTAGCTTTCTTAATAGTCTTTTGAATTTCTAAATAGGTGTTAGGATCAGCAATCGTATCACCGATACCAATACTGTGACCTAGATTAGAAAGTAAATAAAAAGAAAAAAAAACATAAGTAAACAATGATCATAAATGGATCAATAATATATTATACAATATTTATCTCGTCGTAACTATAACTTTTTGTTCTGACAACATTATTTGCTTACCTTCGTATAGAAGCCAATTATTGACGACAGTCTGAATATTTCCGTAAAAATAACCAGCAGTTTCATGTCCCAATTCCACAAAGCAAATATGGAGCAATGAACCAGCTGAAGTACCCAAAGTCTTTTTACACAGTATACCCATAATAAGTTCACCGTGTTCTACCATGACCTTGGTATCTCCGGGTGAAATCCACTTGTAGGGACCATCATCTTCATCATCAGGATGAGTAGCGTGTGTCCTAATGAGATTTACGTTCCCAGGAATAATTAAAGTAAATAACTGTTTTCCAGTCCACAGGGGCTTTGGTTTAAGAATAGCAGGTTGTGGCATTTTACCACCCCAAATGGGTAAATGCATAAGAAGATTCATCATTTGTTCCTATTATACAAGAAGAAAAAACCAAAACCAAATCATAACTATTGTGCACATATATTCCTTAGTATATTTTGGCAATGAAACTAAAAACATGAAGCTCATTGTTTTATTATTTTTTGAGTTAATCCTTTCAGAAAAAAATTGGAGTAAATTTAAGTCACGATATGTGTGTCATCTAAATTATTAGCATCATTATGGATGAAATCAAAAAAAAAACTTGAAGCCGGAATATTACACGTCATATAATATGAAGAGGATAAAAAATATTCAAAACAAAACCAGTACCTTATCTAAAAATACATCACGTTTGGTCATTTTACGAACACCAGTCAGAGTGTCCTGCACAATACCCATAACGGGTTTATTGGCTTGGGGAGTAAGAATTTGACGAGTGGTAATATGTAAATTTTCAACTTCAGCCCGAGTCTCCATCGACTGCGGCACATGTAAATTCATCTCATCTCCATCAAAATCGGCATTGTAAGGTGAAGTACAACTGTAATGTAAGATAATCCAGATATTACATCAAATATAACATGCCAGTTTGCATTATTTACATTTTACATGTATGATTAGTTTATTCTTTCTTACAAATATTTTTTCCCAGCAGTATAAAATATTAAAATCTCACCTTAAATTCATACGGAAAGTAGACCAGGGTAAAACCTTGACACGATGCCCCATCATAGACATTTTGTGAAGAGTTGGCTGACGATTGAACACAACCAAGTCACCATCACGAATATGCCTTTCGACCTAGGAAGAAATTCAATGTAGCTAATTAAAAATGGGAGTATACGTTATTTAATTGCATAATATAAATATCCTTTATGGTAAACTTAAAACAAAACTATGATAAGCAAAAATTACAACAATATATACCTTATATCCGAGTTGTAAATGTAAATCTGAAGGTTTGGGATGAAATCTTAAATCGATACGATCACCATTTGAGCGTATAATATATTTAGCACCTGGGTACTGATTGTTACCTCGAGCTACAAGTTCAGCCATTCTACAATAAAATAAACATAAACGGACATTTGAATTATTTGTATCTTTGACACCGGTAGAATCATTTCATACAATGTATGGTGGAAATATTGTGAGAGGCTATCAGAAAAAAATTGGAGTAAATTTATATATCATTTTGATCATTACAAGTGAAATCATCATTTAGACAAATATTAACCACGTACTTAATGATATTATGTATAAAATAGGTATACAACTAGTAAAAAAGTTGATTTAAAATTACTTTTCAATATTAAATGGAGTCACAATTTCAGGAAAAGTGAGATTTTGGGCGATTGAACGAGGAACACCGACTTGATCAATTCGTAAATTGGGATCCGGGGTAATGACAGTACGAGCAGAAAAGTCCACACGCTTTCCCATGAGATTTCCTCGAATTCTTCCTTCTTTCCCCTTCAATCTCGCTTTGATGGCTTTTAAAGGTCGTCCAGATTTCTGTTTGGCACGAGGTAGTCCAGGCATGTCATTATCAACTAGAGTTGCGGTATGGAACTGCAGCATTTTGACATTTTCTAGTAATATGTGTGCAGCTGCTCCAGCTGCTTCATTCCTTCTCAATTCGTTATTTGCTTTAATTATATCCGCTAATTTGTGAGTCAAATCGTCCTACATTGAATTGAATTTTTAAAAAATAAAGAATAATATGAAAAAACCAATACAAGTCAGAAGAGATGTGTATATAAATATAAATACAGTACATAGTACTTAATGTAGTACAATTTCATGTGACATTTTTCCATTATTTGTTAGTATGTACAAAAAAAATTACTTATTGCATACCTGATTTCTAGCAGATCCGTACATAACAACTGCAGGACGAACAGATAGAGGTGGAACTGGTAGCACCGTTAAAACCATCCAATCTGGACGAGCAAATTTGGGATCCATACCCATGACGAAGCATTCTTCATCAGGAATGTGCTTAAAAATTTCTAAAACTCTTTCACCAGAAACAATAATCTTTCTCTCTTGATCGTCTTCATTTACATGCTTCCACTCTGCAGTCATTTCTAGTCCTTGTCGCTTAATTCTTGGTTGATATTTACCACATCCACCATGGCCTGACTTTTTGGACTATATTTTTTGATTTTGCAACAAAATAAAAGTAAAAAAGTTTACAAATAAATATTATCCTTGATGACACTTGACACTACATTGTACATTGTATCAAATAAATGATTTTGTTATAAAATTCAAAAAATATAGTACCTGTATCATAGGATCTTCATCCGCAGCATTTGTTCCATCCATTTCATCTCCACCTTCGCATATGCTCTTCCCCTTGCATAAATCATATACAAATGTCAACCTTCTTCTTGGCTGACCTTTAGTCTTTAAAACTACTTCCCGAATTTTTGGATGATTTGGTGAGACTAGCATTTTTGAACAGAAGAAGCATACACATCTCAAGACTTTCATAATTTTGTTCAAGAAACCAGCATGAAAGACCGGCTTGGCTAAATCCATGTGCCCAAAATGACCAGGGCATTCACTCATTTGACCAGCACAAGTCTGACACCGAGAATTACGATCCAAGACACCTTGTCGAGGATCCATAAGACCCCCAAGTTTTGGTCGTCCTCCCTCATAGATTTCTGCGAATTGTATTCCGCCATCGGTCACTGACATTCGCCGCTGTAAAATGAAACAAATAATTGAAGAAAACTTTAAAACCATGTCATGTTAGATGATATTCTTGTTAAGCTTTTCATCATCCCCATTTCCTATTCAATGAGTTATAATGGCAGTATTAATAATTACGAAAGACAATCAGAAAAAAATTGGAGTAAATTTATATATCATTTTGATCATTATAAGTAAAATCATCATTTAGTGTCTTTAATACAATTTATACGTAGATTGTTTCAAGGAAGGTATATAATACATATACATAAATCAATGAAAAAAATTACTGAGCCTCCCTGCCTAAGTCTACTGGGCTGTATTATTTTCTCGTTACCTTTTTTACGTCTAATCTTTGTATATACAAAAAGGTAAATACCTTGCTACTAGCCACTTACTTTTTGGGAGGCTTTATTACTTACTCATTGTAAAGCGACTTTAAAAGTCATAATATTATAGTTATAGCTTTCAAAGTATTTATATCTATAGAAAGGTCGTATTATTTATTATTTATAGGCAGAATACAAAAACTATCTTTCAAAAACTTTCAATGAAATAATTCTTTGAAATATTGGCTTATGGGATTTTGTCATTAGACCTCTACAACAAAATTGGATTGGAAATTGGAAAATGTTTTCCGAATAATGATAAATTTTGTATTCCCCTTTCAAATAAGCCATCATCACATGTTCGTATGAAATAATACGCTTCCTCTTTTAGTAATATTGATTTATTTATATGTATTTTTTTATCCAAAAATGTGCAACGTGCACAAGTTATACCCGATAACCCATGTAAGGTTACGTACATACTTGGTGCATAGTTTTGTGCAACTACATACATAGTGCATGTATCTATTTACTATACCTACATCATAGATTGTTAGCAAAAATTTGCTTGTACAAACAAGTACGCAGTACGCAAACTTACATTGATCATAGAGTTAAACGCTATCATTAGTATTAAATTACTATTACTTATAGACTTACAATTTCATCAGGTGACAGTATACCAAATTGGACCTTCTTCACAGTCCGGAGCGGAGCTCTCGAGTCACTCGTCATTTGAGCCATCCTTGCACTTGTTAGAGAAAAAGTCTATTGACTCGATATTATACTAACGACGAAATAACTCGCTCACATCCACACACACACACGACACGAATACAACTCTTACGGCTTACGGCCGAAGCCGCAACGCAGCTGACTTGAGCCTTTGACCCTGCAACAAAAAACACCAAATAATCAACGAATGAATAGTGGTATATATATTTACCATCTACGCAATGTCTGCTTTAATTAATTAATTGGCCGTAATCTTACGCATATTATATAGTTT
Source organism: Sminthurinus bimaculatus (assembly GCA_034698285.1). Classification (NCBI taxonomy): domain Eukaryota; kingdom Metazoa; phylum Arthropoda; class Collembola; order Symphypleona; family Katiannidae; genus Sminthurinus; species Sminthurinus bimaculatus. Next base: position 9,159 of record JAQIVE010001216.1, read on the forward strand.
TAAAAAAAACATACGTAGTATTAATTAAAATGTAGGAATGAATTATGATATTTTTTATGCAAGCAATTTCTAAAAAAATATGCACCTAAGTAATGCAATTTTTGTAAAGAGTAAAGAGTTTGGCATAAATATATTGACTGTTAAGAAAAATATCTCAAAATTAATTCAAGGTCTACGAGACAGCAATAGTTTTACTTATGAAGTAAATTGGAATTTGGGTTCTTTATTCATTGAAATTGTGAATTCATAAAATCATAGTTAATTCATAAACGTTTTTAAAAATATGAGAGCACGTATTTCAATTCAGGTACTTACTTACTTATCGTTAACTATACATTTTATCGTGTTTCTAAAATTTTTTAATAAAACGTTCATTATAGAGTTTAGAAAGGATCTTTTTGGAAAGGACAAGTCCTCAATAATGATGATAACTGTAAGTATACTTCTTGATAGAATAGACTTGTCTAGATAAGTTTGTTATGTATCTAGATATATCCCTAATCCCTATATATTATAATAGCATGAAGTTTAATAGAGATTATGATGTTATGCATTTATACTTATACTTACATCAAGTATAAGTACGTTAATGGTACAACACTAAGTACCTGCTTCGAACTTGAAGCAATCAAAAAAGTGTACCACAGTATATAGAAGTGAGTAGTATGTGACCAGGCGACTACCGAGTATGTAATAGTAGTAGTAGTAGTAGCCAGAATGTATTTAACACACAAGAGAGTACAAGAGAGTTACTTTTTTGTATACAAAATATATACAGATATATATTTTTATTATTTTTTATTTGATAATTTACCTTAAATTGTGATCACATGGAAGGTTATCACTATTCAGTAATTATTGTTCACAATATAAGGAAGTGAATACAGGTTGAAATAGATTAAAACAATAGGTTTAATGATGATTTATTTTGGTTCGCCTTCAACGTATTTGCTAACACGACCTCACTCCTTCCATCTTTAAAATCGTATGTGGCGTTCTCCAACTCTCTCAATCCTCTTCGCGAAGAGGACTGATATTCATTTCGACTCAAATACATGGGGACCTTTTCTGTATGTATATAATGTACTTATTTTACTACTCAACTGTGAGCTCAACTGCGCAGGTCACAAAAAAAAAGTCATAGTACCATATAACTACATCAGATGTCACAGAAATGTCATGCTGAATGTTTAAGGGCCCCTTTGGAAAAAAGTTTGACAGGTTTAGTCAAAGTATGTAGTATGTAGCGGAGAGCTCAATACTAATAATATGTAGTATGAGTTATACATAAAATAGCTTCAATGGTGTTGACAATTATTTCGTACAGTGTGTATTTAAAATGCCTTTTTTAAAATCTACACTTCCTTTTAACTGCTGAAATACGTAAGTACGTATTTCAGCAGCATCATTCATAAGTCATAAGGTACCTGCGACGAAGTTTCATTCATCTTGAAGAGAGTCTCAAGAGCGCAGATGATATACTATACTTAATATGATGTGAGATTTTAGAGAAGAGAACCGGTTTCAGGAAAGATGACATGGGTACTACGTTTTACTTGGATGACAGTTTTACACTTTGGGATCTCTTCCCTCTCATTATGTTTGTCCAAAAAATTTTGTCATTGCTATGGCTTAATGGTATTTATAAATGGAACAAAAAGTTAAACCGTCTAATAATTTTCTTTGGGATACTGCACAATTTTTTCTTTCACATCAATCTTTGGATATCCGATGTTATCTAAAAAAAAGAGGCTGTTTGGACTTTATCTTTCCGTGGATTATAGGTACAAAATCCAAAATCGTTAATAATTGTTAGGTCCATTTTTGACGACGTTTTGCATTTTGCATTGTCAACTTGCAAAAGTTGCTCCCGAATTCCTAAAGTCGGCAAAAGGTTTTCCGTATACATTATAGATCCCAAAGAAAGAAAGAAACCCTTTGAAAAAATGTTTCGCAAAATTCCAATCATTGATACATTTTACCATGCAAAATGTCCCTCTTTTTTAAACATCATGTTGTGCTTTGACAATAACAATAGTTTTTGCACAATAATAGACAAAATACATAATTTTATAATAACATACTTAAACCATAATACCCTCTACCCAAACGTATATATTATGTATATGTAATTATATCTATGTGTTATAACGCCTGATTTAACAATCCGAAATCGGGGAGAGAGAGGGGAAAAAAGGACCGATTGAAGGATACCATACTTTTACTACTTACAATATAAGTAATATTTATTAAAGGGCCTCAAAATGTATGTATAGTGTATGTGAAGCTAAACTTGATTTACTTTCCTCGGGTTCGGATCGCTAAAAGGCGTGTACGAACGAATTCACATGTTTTTCTCAAGTATATTATAATATAATATATCAAGGTCTCTTTACTCTTTATTTTCTTCAAAAACTAAAACTCATAATATTTTTTATTATAGTATATACTTACAATTTTTAGTATAGGCTATATATCATGCTTATATTATAGCATACATCAATTTTCATTTTCCACAGTAAGTATGTACGTACTTACACACTTACTTACATTATTTGTATTTGTGTGTGTGTATACTTAAGTATAATATGAAGTTCTCTGGTCTTTTTTTCCTCTCATTCCATTTCATCTCAGTGCTGTTCAGCACATTGGATTCATACTAGATCCGTCACATCATCAACAACATTAATTTAACATTTACAATATTCTAATACTATTTGTATAAATGTTATAGGTAATAATAATAATATTTAAGATTAAATACTTGACTTTACACTCAAACTCACGGCCGTTTTTTTAAAAAAACAAATAGTTGTGAATGTATGGAAGTAATATATTATAAAAATTAATAAAATTCGACGACAACGACAATTTGAGTTGAGCAATGGAAGACGAATCGGATTCTAAAAATTCTGTGTCAGGTCCACCGGCTGAAGAACGTAAGATTATGTTTTTTTAACAACAATTATTATTTGTTGATGGACTTGATTAACCAAATATGTTGTCGAGTTGTAGTAGGATACATATCAAAAGCTATTTAAAATGTATTATCATTCCTTTATACCCTTATACAACATGATCACTTTTTTTAAAACATTTAAATGTTTCTCGTACTTCAACATACATATTATATGATTAAGGTGTTGATGTGTATCAAATTTTACAAATTTTCAAAGTTTAAACATGGTCTTTAGTACCTTTAATCTTATTTAACAGTTATTTTTGTTGAAAATCAATAATAACACTTAAATATTACATGGTGACTGTGTAATGAGTAATGAATCATACGTGTTAGGAATACATTGACGGCAAAGTATTATACGCACTTGATGAAATTAATTTTTAATTGCATTAGATCTCACAGTGTTACTATATACTATATAAAGAAACAAGGAGTATCATAATCATAATATTATAATAAAATGATCATGTCTATTATTTTTTTATTATTACAGCACACGAAAAAATAGATGGTTCAACAACAATTATTACTTGTAACAATTCAAATTCTAATGGTAGTACGATGATGACATCAACAAATAATACAATTATTACATCGACGACGACGGCAACAACAGCAACAATAACAACATCATCATCACCGTCATCATCATCAAATCATTCTGTCATTGGAGACGTTGTTGAAAAATCCGATCCAGGAGTAGTATTAACCAATTGTAACGTTTCAACTTCTACTACTAGTAACCATATTATTGATAATACATCAAGTTCAGTAATTATGGATGAAGGAAGTGAACATACTAATGGTGAAGTTGTCAATGGTACTGTAAATAATGAAAACGAAGACTTTTGCGGTAATTTCCCCGTGTCGAGAATGAATCGACTAGATGAAATGATTTCTAACCCCAGATGGGTTGTTCCTGTTCTACCGGGTGGGGAATTAGAAATTTTACTTGATGCTGCAATTAATTTGTGTAAAAGAGGTAAAGATATAGTTTTCTACAAACTTACGAAATACTATGATAAAAACCTCCTCCTCATCTCGAAATCAGACATACAATGTTTTTAGAATTTTTTAGTTTCTAGTTAAATTTGTGATGAAGTTTGTTATCAAAAAGAATCCTGTGCAGCAATTTTATTAAACCATTTAAGTAGTGAAAGCCTAAATACATTTGAATACGTTTGTTGAAACATCTCGACAAGACGGAACTCATTCATAAATATCCGACACAGTGATACCCAATTTTTTCATAGCAATCTATGTATACAGCGTGAGTAGTGAGTATATCTTAAGCATTGTTTGATTCTACTTTTCTGTTTTTAACAGGACTTGATACAAAAAGTGAACCCTGTCAACGGTTCTTTCGCGAAGGATTAACAATATCGTTTACTAAAATTTTAACTGACGAGGCAGTATCGAGCTGGAAACCTGAAATTCACAAATGTATTTTAAGTAAGTCAAATAATATCACTATAATATGTGATTTGTAAGGATTTATTTTACAGTGAAAATTTGTCTAAATGTGCCATAATGCTTTTCGTTTGTTCTTACAGTAACATGCAAAAAATAGTATACTTTGAAAACATTGCCATATACATGATGATGTTGGATTATCTCCCCGTTTTAAACATGTTGTGCGTGTGTATTGTTTGATTTGTAGGTAATTCTCAAAAACTTGTCGACTTGATCGTCATTAAATTAACACAGGACTGGTTTCCCCTTCTGGATCTTTTGGGAATTCTTTTTAATCCCATGAACAAATTCCACTCTTTCAACGTCTGTAGGCCCCCGGAAAGTTATGCACCTGAAATTCCTATAGCTGACGATGAATTATTTGCCAGGCATATTGAAGCCCGTGTTCCAAAAGGTAACATCAAACTAAGAATGAACATTTTTTGAAATATATGTCGTAAACATTGTAACTTTTCTGGTTAATGACATTTTATAACTTGTTATTTCTTGTGTTTTTGTATCCTTATAGGATGGCTCGTAGATTTGATCAATAGGTTTGGAACTCAAGGGGGTTTTACATTTTTAGTTGAAAGGTTCCGGTCCCAAACGCCGCTGTCAGTATCTTTAGTTCATGGTTTACTCAAACCATTTGGTAATTTTCTAAAACGTTTTGTTTTTAGAATCCGATGAGTCTTTAAACATTTAATAACATACAATATAATATACACACACACGATATGTTTCTATTTGTAGGTCTTTGCGCGGAATTTTTGACAAAATTTACGGTCGATAAGTACTTTACTCCTATACTAAGCATAGTGCCTATGTTTTTGGAAAATCTAAGCGATGACGATTTGAAGAAAGAAACTGCAAAATCTGATGTCATCTCCTCTATTATAAAATATCTCAAGTGTCTTCAAGTAAGACTGGCTGAGTCTGATGAACAAATGAGAAATTTAGAACTGTTTCGACTTCGAATGATTTTACGGATGCTTCAGGTAATAACCATTCTTCCCTAAAGTACAGGAGAATACATAGAATAATCTTTTACTTTTCAATCTTATGCTTTAAAAGTGAATTCTTTAAAGTGAATTAATGCACATGATATAATGTTGGGATAAGTAATACTACAATTTATTATGCATACTATATTATTGTGACTTATTATTACATTACAATATTCTTCATGCTTGTAGATTTCTTCCTTCAATGGTAAAATGAATGCTCTAAATGAAATCAATCAAGTCATTCAAAATGTGAGCTCATACTACCCGCATCACCATCATAGTCGGGTGGAAGAAGTAGAGTATTTAACATCAAAACGCATTGCAGAATGGTTATCAGAAAACCAGGTGTTACAAATCGTCCTTAGAGATTCTCTTCACCAGCCTCAATATGTTGAAAAAATGGAAAAAATTCTTCGTTTCATCATTAAAGAACGTAGTCTTACTTTAAAGGATTTGGATGACATTTGGGCAGCTCAAGTGAGTATTTTACGTTACTATACTATGTGACAACGTCATCACTGTAAATTTAAAATCACAAAAATGGTGTTATAAATTATGTAGTATAATTTAACAGTTAATGGTAGGTATACGTATACTTGTTACACGAAAAATGGAATATCATATTATTATTGTAATGCCATTGTTTTTATGTTTCTTCTAAATTTCACTCACAGGTGGGAAAACATGATGCAATCGTTAAAAACCTTCATGATTTATTGGCGAAACTTGCATGGGATTTTAGCCCAGAACAATTAGATCATCTATTTGAGTGTTTCCAAGCAAGCTGGACGACTGCAAATAAACGACAAAGAGAAAAATTACTCGAGCTCATACGTAGATTAGCTGAAGATGATAAAGACGGCTTAATGGCTTTTAAAGTATTGACTCTCTTTTGGAATTTGGCTCATGTAAGTCATAGGCCACTAATTTTTTTGTATCTTTTTAGTTTGAATTACACTTGACTAGTTTTACATTTAATATGAAATAGAGTGTCGTAATATTCGTGCAATTGTAATTATCATTGTTCTTTTCCTTGTAGTCGAATGAAGTCCCAACTGAAATAATGGACCAGGCCTTAGCTGCCCACGTGAAAGTTTTAGATTACAGTTGCTCACAGGTTAGATTATTTCATGAAGTAACTTTCACTGTCACTTTTTCATGAAATAAAATAAGAAAACGTATACTTGTCTCAAGTATCCAATAAAAAAATTGTAAATGAATTAAAATTTAAAATGCATTAACATTTAATAATACTCACTTGGTAAAGTGTATATTTAATAACGATTTGTAATGTTCATAGCAGAGAGATAATCAAAAGCTCCAATGGTTAAATAAAAGTATGGACCAACTTGCTGCTGATGATGTTGAATGGGTTATACCGGCTATGAAACACATGCGAGAAAGTAAGAAAAAGCATATCATATTGTAGCGGTAGGACTGTACTGTAATGTTATTATTTTAAGGATTAAGCGATTTTTACACTAAGGGTTCATCCATCGCAAGTTGTTACTATCAAATTATTTTCTTTTCCCGTTTTCGTAGTTTTCGTATTGTATCCAGAGGGTCATGCAAATCACAAGAATACAACGGCTGTGTTTCGTCCAAATATCATAAGTACCATGCAAACTGAAAGACACCTTATAATAAGAGTTTGTGATTCTCTCGGCTGCTATATGGAACGAGTTCGAAATTATGTCAAAGGTAAACAATTAAACGACTGCATATTTTATGAGCTTTTCATACTACGTTGTATCTGTCATGGTTCCAAGTATCAACTTCATTCTTGTTTCTTCACTTCATTTTATATTTTATAGAGAAAAACTCAGTGGATCCACAACTCATCAAATTAGATGGAAGATACTCACATCTAGACCAAATAAAAGAAAGATTGGAATTTTTAAGATTTTTACTAAAGGAGGGGCAACTTTATTTATGTGAAGCCCAAGCTAATATGATTTGGCAATCACTGGCTGAGTGTCCAGCGTTCCCTACAGATAGAGAAGTTTGCTTCGAATGGTTTTCCAAACTTATGGGTGAAGATCCAGACTTGGATCCAAAATTTACACAGCCATTCTTTGAGCGCAAAATACTTAATTTTGATGCCACTCTGCTAACTGACAGCGGAATGGAGTACGTAGCAGTTTTATTCCTTTTAATTATTTTTAACACCATAAGCTGTTAATACTTTTTCCCTCTCATAATCACATTAAATGTTTCTACTTTTTTGCAGTTGTTTTGAACGTTTCTTCAAATCTGTAAATGTAAATTTAAAGAAGCTTGTCCTAAAACGTGACGATGTTTTAATGGATAATGTAAGTCAGCCTTTGCTTATACTTTATAACCTTTTTCTTATTCCTTATTACTATATTAAAATAATATGAAATGTATAAATCGTCAAGCTTTTTTTTTGGCCAAATGTATGACACAGTCAATCTAATTTTAATTATTTACAATTTTTTCTTAGCTTGATTTGGTCGGTACGGACTATATATGGAAAGTAATTTTATCTGGTAGTGAAGATATGGCTAATAGAGCTATACAGTTTTTGAAGCAAATTTTCACTGCCCTTGGACCACATCTCATGCCTCAACAACATGATGTTCATGAAGATTTTCTGTCATCTTGTGCTGATCGGTTAAGAACATCTTATGATACAATCCAAGTACTAGAAAAAGATAAAGACTCAACAAATCGAGTTAGGCAGGAAGTTACTAGAGCTTGTAGAGTCTTGCGTGTAATGATGGAATACATTGGTGAATGTGACTCTGATTATGGAGAAGAAAGAGCATTCCTTCCATTGTACAGGTATGCATATTGTCTTTTTTACTCCTTGAATCCTCATAGTTTCTTTACTTTTAATTGTAGCTTGTGGCAGTACATTTTTAAATAGGAAACTTTTCTATTTTTACAGGGCCTCAAGAGGCAAGAATTTCGTCATTTATGTAAGATTCCCTAGTCAAGGTAGTCGAGGTTTTGAAGATATGGAAGTATTTACTCATAATAATGAAACTCCTGCTGGACTCCGGCGACAAGTAAAAACAATATTCCATACGCTTATTGATATAAAAATAGTAATGAGAATGAATGATAAATGATAACAAAACTAATTATTATTGACGATTATAGTGCACATAGTTAATGATAGACCAGAATAGAAAAGTAAATGTATATATATACATAGTATGATTATGCGTATTCGACCTATTCTGGTTTCCTTTTTTTTGAGACGTTATATTTCATTGAGTCTCTTAATACTTTTTATAGATTATCCGCCAGATTAAGGAACATACTCAAACTACAACCAATTTCAAGCTGGATTTGTACTACAATGGAGACATAATCGATTTATCTGAAGATAGGCGGATTGTATCCGTCTACGGATTGCGTGATAAAATGGTTACTATTATTTTAATAATAATAATTATAATGCTATTGTCTTTGGTGTCATGATTTTTGTCCACTGTATAACCGAAAGTTAGGACCCAGAATCTCTCTTTTTAATATACCTGAAATATGTACAATATTCGTAGTAGTTTCAGCACGGGGTGATTCAACTATTATTCCCTCCCATGTTATAAACTGATAAAAATTGCCTTTTTTTTCATTTTTGTAGTTGAAACCATGATACTATAAACTCTAAACAATTACTTATGTGCAAATGTTATTTGTTACGCAGTTGATTCAAGCCAAAATAGGTCAGAGTAACATGACAAACTCTCCGGATTCTAGCGAAGAAAGTTCAGGTGGAAGTCCGAACCATTTTCAAGGAGGAAGCGATGGTCCAAATATCGAAGCCGAAGAGTCTTTACCGTCTGTTGTAAGTAGCATAGCGCAATATATCATGCATAGTTTAAACCTCCTTCTAATTTGACTATGGCATTCTAATCTAACAACATTTTGGGTGTGCAGATGATGTCAATGGATGAAAGGAAAATGGAGTTTTTATGCCAGCTTTGTGGACTTGGTGCAAATATTGGAGAAGGGTATAACATATTTCCATTGGTTTTAATTACTCTAATTGATTCGAAGTGTCAGTTCTTCCAAATCATTAATACATCTACTTTTTTGTGCGTTTATAGAAGACTGAGAGATGCTGCTAGACTATTACTAACTCTCATACCGCCTTGCCGGCATACTGAAAAGGCTCTTAAGGAAGCATTTCTGACGCAAAATGAGAAAAAGCCATATACATTTCTTTTCAACTCAGAACCAGCGTCCGTTTTGTACCGTTTAGAGGTAAGCCTTTAAATGATTAAATCTCAAGTAGTAGAATATATTTTTGTCACACTTATGAGGTCTATTTAGCTTTTGTTGACTAGTATAAACAGTAATATTTAACGGGTATGCGATTTACAATTTATGCTATTGTAAGTACAAGGCAAAGGTCCACTCTATTTGAAAACTGGGAAATGATAGAGCTGAAGACTGCATACTTTATTCTTTATTTTATGCCCAGTTTTTTAAATAAAGCGAAATTTTACCTTATAGCGTAAACCGCATGCCTGATATTTGAATATTCCTTGTTAATCTTTAAAAGTATTTAACGCTTTCAGTTCTTGAAAATTATTGAGAAATAAATTACGGCGTGAAATTATTCACTCGTACAGCATGATAAAATATAAAATTCTATTACATTTTTAGGTTCTATATGCAACGTTATTTCCAGCAGTGAATTCTGAATCAGAGTCTACATTAGAACTACTTTTAATGTTTTTCACTTCTGGTGGTGCTGGAGCCGTCGTAGAAATGCTAACAAAGAATAATTTTATGCCCTTGGCAGATGTTTCAACAAAACGTTCTGCCTACCTTTCTGTGCTCAAACTAACAAAAGCAGTTTTAACAATTATGGTTCAGTTATTGATCAAATATTCAGCGTTAGGAAAAATCATCGGTGAAGATAGATATCGTGTCTTGACTGAAGCAGTGACTTCAATACCGAATCCAACAACTGAAGTTATACTTCGACGAGTTGCAGATCATCTATCACATAACTTACTGAACTACGTAAGACATTAGAAATTTTACCTTTGTTTTTGTAATCCCACTGATACATAGGTATAATTAATTTAAGAGGAACTCAGCAACTAAACCAAAGCTTGAACATTTCCTCCATGTACAAATAATACCGTACTATGTACTTATATATATTGGATGGTCTAATTATCAAGTATTATTCGTTTTACAGGTCAAAGATACATCTGGAATTAAATACACTGAGGGTTTAAGATCCCTTTTGTAAGTACAAAATAATGTATACATAATAATACTTTACAGTCGTAGTCATTTTAGTCATTTGCAACAGTATGCCTAACAAGGTTTAGCATCTACTCACAGCTATGAGCGCCTAATGATTGCCAAACCTTACTCGTTTCTTTCTAATTTTTTTTCCATCATTCATGTAGGAAAGCGGCGGTTGATGGAACTTTACCAGACATTGAAACTATTAGATTAGTAATTAAATTGGCAAGCTCTACAGCGTCAGGATCTCTGTCTTATTTTTCATCCGACCAACATCAGGCAAATAGGGAACCCACAGATGAAGATGTTGCTGGTAAACAACGAACTCTTTATTTCTGCTTCCGTATATTTCTTTTGCATTTTTTACTGGAGATTATTACATACATAGTGTGTATGTAATACCTATTTTGTTCTTAAATTTGACCTTAAATCTTCAATAGATGTGTGCTTTCAAATTCAAAGAATTAAAATTTGCTTTATCGTTGGCAATTTTTTGCAGTTTGTGAAGAAGCCATGGAAGTTTTGACACTCAGTTTTGTATTAAATCCAACGGCTCTCGACCAAATGCTAAATGATCCTTCATGGAAACAATTCTTAAGACAAGTTCTGTTTCACACTTATGGGAGATCTGTTCGCTACGTAAGTTCATCACATCTCTAACAAATACATACTACATGTAGTATATGTACATTCATTAATTATATGTTGACTGCAAATGACTAATGAACCTATTTCTTTAATATTACAGGTTGCTCACGAACAACTCTATGCAATAGCCACTAAATGTTCTGGAAACCCGGCTATTTTGACATTTTTTATAATGTTCCTTTTTGATATAGTTCAAACGTTGGTGAGGGAACTCCCACATCACTCTCACGACGTGTTTCATTTGCTATGTAATCTTTTGCGGTATGCAAATAGTTTTAGCATTCCTCTTCCAAAACATGAACAGTTACTTAATGTTGAAATCGATTGGCTTCGACAAGTTAAGGTATGTTTTGTGAACTAAAACCGAACTCTAATACCTACCTATAAATGTTATAAAAATTGTTCACGAAATAATGGAACCTTATATTATCTAACTTTTAATTCTATTTCACAGGAGTATGTAAGGGTTCATGGAGAAGGAAGTATGCAAGAAGACTTACTTGAGGGGCATATATGTGTAGCAAGGGAATTAACTAGATTTTTAAGTCCCGAGAAAAAATTAGCGTTGGGGTCTGACCCGCAAGGGAATAAGTCATTAATAAGGGTAATTTTTATGCTTCATTATTAATTAAGTTACATTTTTGTATTTGTACCAGTTTAATTTTAATCAGTAGAATAATTAATTTTTAATATGTGCCTGGGAATCTCAGACTCGTAGTAAAATATAAGCTGTTTTTCTTTGTTCTAATAAATGACGTTTTTTGCAACAGGAAATAATTGAAGAGTTTGTTTTCCCATGGTCAAAAGCTCATTCAGAGCTTAAAAAGTCTGGAGAAATTAATTTTGACTCTCCAGTTCAAATTTGCATCACGCCACTCAGTAAGTGAACATACTATTTGTAATTTGATGCTTTTAAACTAGATTTATAAATAAATTGTTTATCACAAAAAAATTACTAATTATTTGTTATATTTGTAAATTGTAGCTCAAAATGCGATATTGGATGTAGTAGTTTCTCTTTGTACCGGCTGTTATCAAAATTTAAAGTTAACGATTGATATTCTTATGACGATCTTTAATTACTCCTTGGGTAAGCCTACATCAAATTTCAAATGTTAATTATCTATCCAATCCCTTTGAGTAAACGCTTTCCAGGTTTGATTGACAAAAACCATGGTTTTTTGTTTTAGATGGTGTATCAATGACCGGTGATGGTATTCTTAATGAATGGGAATATGTGCCTCCTGTTGGAAATAGGCCAAGTAAATTTTTTTGTATACATTTTGAAAATACGTAATATGGTTGATGGTTGACAATATATTCGATGATTTTTTCATCCAAACCTCGTATCTAATTTTCATTCAAATAGTACCACTTTACAACATGTTTCCACTCTCTCAAAAAGAGGGATCAAAATTATGAAATGATTGAATTCAAAAAATAATGTTTTTGAAATAAATTATGTATTATATTATGAGTCAAGCTGTTATACTGTAATCAATATCTTTTTTCTCTTTCAGTGGGTGGATTTGTTGGTTTAAAGAATGCTGGGGCCACATGTTATATGAATTCAGTGCTTCAACAGTTATTCATGGTGGAGAATATTAAACGTGGTATTTTAGGTGTTGTTGTAACTGATCAAGATTTAAGTGATGAAGGAATCGAAGAAATTCCGTCAAATGATTCTGTCACTTCAAATAGTGGACCAAGTCTGGAATCTTCTGCAGATAATTCAGATGATAGAAAATCTTATAATGTGTGTATTCTTAAACAAGTTCAATCCATTTTTGGACATCTTGCTCTCTCCAAATTACAATATTATATTCCCGAAGGCCTGTGGAAGCATTTCCGGTAATTCTTTCATTACTTTTGTTTCATTACAAAAACTATTTAATCCTGAAATACAACATAAGCAATGAAAGTAAACATAAAAGTATGTCGTAAAAATCGAGTACGTAATCGTTTTAAATATGTAAATGTTTATTACATAACTGTAACATAATCGGTTGTGTTTGTGCTTTTAATAGACTTCAAGGAGAAGCTGTTAATTTACGAGAACAACAAGATGCTGTAGAATTTTTCATGAGTTTAATAGAAAGCGTAGATGATGGATTAAAAGCAATAGGTCATGAACAAGTCATGTCAAAACAGTTGGGTGGATTGTTTTCGGATCAAGTAAGTGATTTTAGAGTACAGCAAGGAACTTCGTTTTGCTTTTGCATATTTACAATTTACAAATAAGGGAACATATTATTCAAAAACAGTTTATTTTACCTATAAACTAGACTAATGTTATACCCACATGATCATGAATGTTTTATTAATTTCTCATTTTCAGAAAATATGTAAAGAATGCCCGCATCGATATTCGAAGGAGGAACCCTTCTCTGTGATTTCCGTTGATATAAGAAATCATTCAAATTTATTAGATTCTTTAGAACAATATGTAAAAGGTGAGCTGCTTGAAGGGGCTGATGCTTACCATTGTGAACGATGCAATAAAAAGGTTAGCTGACTTCTTAAAGTTTACTTTTCTTCTTCTTTTTTTTTGAAGAAATAATAGTAAGTTTTTTTAAAATTGAAATTAGCATTGTAAATTTTAGTAATAGGATGTATTATAGCATTAAAACACTCTTGATTATTTAAAACAATTTTCTAGGTGGTTACCGTGAAGCGTCTGTGTGTTAAAAGGCTTCCTCCAGTATTAGCTATTCAGTTGAAACGATTCGAGTATGATTATGAGAGGGTCTGCCCAATAAAATTTAATGATTATTTTGAGTTTCCTCGAGAGCTCGATATGGAGCCCTATACAGTTTCTGGTCTGGCTAAAATTGAAGGCGAAATGATCGATGGTGATGTTGCCCTCATGGGACAAGATGTTTGTAATTCATATCGCTTAACTGGAATAGTTGTTCATTCTGGTCAAGCTTCTGGAGGACATTACTTTTCGTACATCTCATTTAAGTACGTGTAATCTGTTTATTCCTCTTATATTATTATTATTATTAACTTTGAATCTTTTTTTTCGACGCAATTATTATACAGTAATATTTTCACTTTGTAGATGCCCTGATGGTGTTTGGAGATGGTATAAATTTGATGATGGAGATGTTACCGAATGTCGTATGGATGATGATGAAGAATTGAAAAATCAATGCTTTGGAGGGGATTATTCTGGTGAAGTTTTTGACCACATGATGAAGAGAATGAGTTTCAGGAGGCAGAAGCGATGGTGGAATGCATATATTCTTTTTTATACTCAAAAAGACTCATTAGATTCTAATAATGTTGTGTCTAAACTCTCCACAATGACACGTAAGTATAATAATATATTTCAAAACTTAAGTGATGATTTCATTAAGTATGACGAAGTTGTTTTTTGTATAATACATAATACTAAATTTCAATCTGTTGTTTGTTGCATTCTAATGATTACCATTCTTATATTGATATTATTTTAGTAATGGAAAAGAGACTCACAGTACCTCCAAGGATTGAAAGAAATGTGCTCAAAGAAAATATTGAATTTATGCATATTCGGTCGCATTTTTCAGTAGAATATTTCCAGTTTATGAAGAAACTTGTTGGAGCAAATACGTACCTTTTATCTGCTAACAACATGGATACACGGGTACGCTTAATTCTTTTCTCTTTTTAGTTTTTTAAAAAGGGTATTATTGCATATATACTATGCTACTGATGCACTAATAAGTTATTTTTTGTTGTGACACTTATTTACACACATGTAGCCGGTTGAAGAAGCGGAGCAATTAGCAATTATGAGTGTGAAAATGGCAACAATGTTCCTGTTTTCAGTAGGGTTCAGAACTAAAAAGAATCTTCGAGGTGTAGCTAATGATTGGTATGAAGTTATTGTTGCCTATTTAAGGCATTCCAAGGCGGTGCGCTTCTGGTTTGCAACATATGCTCTTTTCCGTGATCATTGCAGGTAACATTTGCTCAGTTAAAGATTAAAAATAATCATATTTCTCATTCTGTTTTTCTTTTTTGGAGAAATTCTCATTCTCATTAATCTTTTACTTCTTCATTAGAATCGGCGAATACTTACTAGAGTGTCCAAGCTCCGAAGTTCGCAGTGTATTTGCAAAGTTCTTGGTGTATTTAGCCCATCTTTCGAAGAATGATGGTGTGTATACTCCAGCGATTCCGATGGCTACACTTTGTAAGTTAACTATGTATATAATGTATAATAAGTATTACAGCAGAGTACTTTCGTGGAGGACAAGTAGTGTAAAATATAACATAATGAAAACAGGTGTGTTTTACAGTTTTTAATTGATGAAATATGTTTGGGCTATATAGCGAGGACTGCAGAGAAGAATGCTGCTCTTTATGAATATATTCTGGAAGCTGTTTTAAATTTGTTGAGAAGAGATGTGTCAGAATATGGGAAGCATTTGGTTCAGTATTTTAGTTTCTTTGTGAACTACGCTATATTTGGAATTCAAGAAAAACTTCATCTTTTGAAGCTCGACGTGCCAACTTTGTTCATGCAAGTCGCATTAGATGATGGTCCAGCACCACCAATCAAATATCAATCGGCTGACTTGGGAAAATTGTACCAACTGGTTTCCATTCTGGTCCGTTCCTGTGATGTTTCTCATAGGTGCAGGAGTAGTACGCCGAATGACCCAGTCCTACCAAATCCATACATGGAATGTAGTGTATATGATCCGCCTACCCTGCCTCAAAATACATGTGATATTCTTTATGGTCGAGGGTAAGATACTTGTGTTTTCACTTTTAAGCATCGCATGCAAAGGAACCAAACTAACAAGTCTTATGCTTCATTTGATTTTTTCTGAGTTTTCTTAATATTGGATTGTTTAAAAAAATTGTGCTTTCTAGAAGTTTTACCTGTAGCAGTTACATAAAAAAATTAATTGATGAAGCGTTTGGATCTGAAGAAACTTTACTACTTCTACAATTTTTAAGTTGGGAAAATCCAAACTTTTCAAAAGTTGGTGAGTGATGCAATAAATTTTCAAAAAAACATTTGATCTTTCTTTTAAATTGTTTTAAAAAAAAGGTTTAACATTTTGGAAAGAAAGGAAATTAATTAGCTTATTTTTTATTTTCCCTACAGTACTATCTGAAATCCTAGGACATATAGGATACTCCTACACACCTGAGCTTAAAACATTTTTGGAAATTCTTGTAAATTTACTTCGTATCGAAGACTCTTGGAAACAAATGAGAATATGCAGTGCACTCAAAGGTAGTACTTCAAGCATAGGTATTTAAATTGGCTGAGAACTAAAATTGAACCTTCTGTTTTTAGTTTTTATTTTTTATAATTATTGCATTCGATATCTTTCTGATTTTAGGAATACCTGATGACAAGGAAGGCCTGATAGATATTATTCATAGGAACAAACAGAGTCATCCAAAAAGAGCATACCTTTTTCTGAAATGTAACATTTTAACATTTTATTGCAACATAAGTATTTTATATTTTATACTGTCAATATATGGTTCTTAGAATCCAATGACAGACATTCATAAAAACCGGTGTGTGTTTTGTACAAATAACTTTAAAAGCTAAGCTATGAGATGTAATAACAAACAAAATCATGGTTTAAATACTTTAGGTGTAACAAATTTGATGACACCCGGAAGTAGAACTCATCTTCTAGTGACATCATCAGAAGATTTGACACGAAAGTGGAATCAAGCCATTGAATGGCTGCAACATGAACTTGATCGACGAGCGCCGATTGCTGGTTCATATGGGTATTCTTCTACAAGTTGGTCGCCACCATCAAATGAATCCTCGAATGGGTCATTTTATTTAGAAAGATCACTCTCCGCTAAAACAACTCTCGATCGTGCTCTTGAACTTAAGGTGGACCCTGAACAGGTAACTGACAATTTTCATCTTTGTTTTTCTAGTTAAGCGTTCAAAAACTTCTGGCCACTTGTCATTTATATTAGTGTTATGTAAGCGAACTCCCCTTATTCTATCATGTGGTCTGCCGTTTCAGGCAGACAAGTCATGACTTTTCATAGTATATTTTTCTACTCTTTTTACCATTCATGATTTTTGTGTATTCCCGAGACAACGGGTCTGCGACACTTTTTTGAAACGCACTACACAAAAAAATTCTTTTCATGGCATTCAGAATCAACAAATAAAAAAACGAAAAATATTTGCAACCAAAATGAAATTTCAAAGGGATATGAAGTAACAGTCATGGTTTAAGT
>JAQIVE010001217.1:0-26679 GCA_034698285.1 Sminthurinus bimaculatus
GTTAGCACTCTGGACTTTGACAGTTAATTACAATTAAAGTTATCCAGCGATCCCAGTTCAAATCTGGGTGAAACCTTGATTTTTTGCTTAAAAATGTAACAGTTATTGTAGCATGACCTTTGACCTCCGATTAAAGCAGGCAGCGTAGCAGCATCTGTTTTACAATGTAGAGCAATACAATTGCAAAAGTTTTAAAAATTAACGAAATGACTAATTCCTTTTTATTTGTTAGTAAACTTTCTTTCAGTTACAGTTAGACGTATGTACTTAATTAAAGAATTTCATGTACACAATTTCTTATTTCCTTGTATGCATACTAAATTTGCATAAGCAACACATAGATCATAGATAAGAAATGATAAGCAATTTTGTTATGATTCTGCAAACGGGGTGAAATTAACATCGGAAAAAACTGATACATATACATAGGTCGAATCCATTAAACGACGGTGAAAAATTCTTAATTCACCATAAAGGCCAGCCAGATTAATCTTCGCCTTTGAAACTATCGGAACAATGATAGTCAATGGTCTCATTGAACCCATCAATACAGGTACAGCTCCCCATTAACTTTGGATGTTTTTGTTTGCACTTGGAATTATCCGTGCATTCATTCTCCTCATGGACTTGGCATTTGGCCCCTACCAGTCCAACACACTTTCTCAAATCGTCATTATATTCGGAAAAGGCTCCACACTGACAATTGTTGTTAATACACTTGAGCCGAGATATTGAGTCACACTGCGATGTGAACTCGCACTTTCCCCCGAACCGAATTTCACAATCTCCTGAATAGTTTTCTACGAACCCGGACTGACAACTACAGTGAAAGTTCTCACACACGGCATTGGGTCCACAAGGGCTGGTCTCATTGCAGGGGCCGCCAACTTTTGAGAAGCATATTTTCCTCAGAGGATCATACTCCTGTGTATCGAACTGACAGGTACAAACCCGATCTTGACAGTAAAAACCCGGTAAACACGAATCAGCCACATCACACGACTCTCCATGGCCATGTCCGCACGTTCCCAGCTTGGATTGATAGTAGCCGGGCAAACACTTGCAAGTACCAGAAAAATCGGGACTAAAATTGTAAGAGCAAAAGGCTCGAGGAACACAGAGTCTATCAAGGCAGATTGACCCCGCCAAACCCACGCACTGTGTGTAGTGATCACCGATAAATTCTTTGAAAGTATCGGGGTCGTAGCGATATCTCTCTGCCTTTTGAGCTGTTGCATACTGACTAATTTTTGGGTCACAATTACAGATGCCATCGATGCAGGTCAGATTTAGCCCGACTCTTTGTTGACACTGGGAATGTTTACTACACTTTTCCAATGGACCGATCTTGGGATGACACTTGTTCTCATCATCACGATAATAGTCATGGTCACAGACACATACGCCACCGCTACAAAAAGCATTGCTGGTGCACCGTCCATTCACGGAGCAGGACTTACCACTCAAACCAACACACTGAGAGTCCTCTGGATTTTTGGAATTCTCCAGGAAAGTTGAATTTTCCACATCACACTGGCACGTTTCATTTCGACATTGAAGGCCTTGGTAGACGGAGCACTTAATTTGTGAGTCGCATGTCTCCCCATGAGTTCGGGCGAAAGTACAAGTGCCATTGGGATTTTCATAAAATTTCTTATCACAACTACAAACTCCCTCTGAATCGCAGGTGGCATTGGCTACACAGGGTGTGACTTCGTAGATGATTTTCTCCTCCTTGTCATCATCAAGGGTGTCTTCCAGGGCTAGAGCATATTTGCATCTCTCCCCGACCTTTGAAACACACTTCATGGTCCCGAGGTCGTACATCATCTCTTCTTGTTTGACACAGTCACAGAGTCCGTCAAAACAACCAAGCCAGGCTCCCTTGTCACATTTGATTGTTTTGTTGCAGAATTCTCCGTAGAAACTTCTGTTTGCCTCAATGATAGTTGTCAGGAAGAAGAGGATGGCAGCGATGATAGTCAGAGAGTACGGCGATGTTTGGCGATTGTGAGACATTTTACCTGTTAGTCAAATCAATCGAAAATTAAATTTAATATGATGGCGTTGGCTACACGGGCAAAAAATCCAATTTCCCTTCCCGTTTTAGTCAATTTGAGAAACCTCGTTTTCTTTTATTAGGTGGTATAAATTTTAAATGTTATAAGACTGTAATGCAGAATTGGCAGCCATCAAAATACTGTTTTATAATAGAAAAAATGCACAGTCAAATTGACCAGAAAATCGCATGCTAGTACATTGACTTGTTTTATCAAACCCTTCCCAGATATAGAATTTTTGAGTAAAATATTTTCACCACCTAATTATTAATAACTATGTAACTTACCCTTTCGAGTTTAGTCCTGGTCAACTTTCAGGTACAAATCATGCAAAGATGATATTTTATAAATCAGTTTTCTTGTATGATAATGCGCATTTTTAGAAGTTGGTTTTACTTCTTGACTGTCACTGTAGCTTTGGACTCTCTTTATGAAGTCAAATTGAGTGTTGTGTGAGAAAATTATTTGTTTTTTTAAAGATAAGTGATAAATGATGATAAACGGTGTAGTTCGCCGTGTCTTTTTATTGCCATGAAATCTTGAATCTCTAGAACCTAAATACTAAGGTAAACATACGAGCGATAAGGAATCTGGATGCATTTCTGGTTTCGGTTGTGTGTATTTTATATGTATTATTAGGGCATTGACAAAATAATTTTTTATACTCGTTTTTTATCATTATTACACTTGGAGTGTCCAGATATATAAAGTTCAAAGGTTGTGAATGTGAGGATAAGGATATAAATACGTAATATTTATATGCATATGAAAAACTTGGACAACCTTCTAAACTTTTAAGTACATATTTTGTCACAATACATTGATAACTGGTCAAAAGTATGAAGTAAATCACAAAGAACAACAAGCAACAACCTTCGAGTCGCCCGTTATAATATAGGTGCTTTTTATAACATGAAAAACTTAAGTTAACTTTCCTGGAGATGTAGTGACAGTACATTGAAACCATCTGATTTTAATTCCTCGAAGACGTACATGTACAAAAAGCAGATGAACATAGAATGAAGGTGTGCTGTGTACTTAAGACTAAGAAGGAAATAAAATTTTTACACGCAGTCTTTTCTCTTATCGTAAAACACATTCAGGTGTTGGAAAAAGCCATAGTTTTTGGTAAAAGTATTCTAGATTTATTTACATGCTTTATAATTCGTTGGTTCAAAGTTCTGATAGTGCTAAAATAAACGAAAAAATGGCACATTTCTTTAATACAGATTGACTAAGGTTTCTTTCTTTTATACAAATACAATTTTGCTTTTATTCTTAACTTTGCAACAATAAATAGATCACATACATAGTTGGTTGTTTTTTAATCAGGTGTTATAACTCAAATCATTATTAGTTTTATGTATATGTATCTTACATAGTCATACTTAATTTACCAGTTAATTTTACATTGTTTGTATTACACAGGGTATAATAATTACATTATCCAAGGGTTTTATTTTGTATTCTTTCTATGTATGTATTTTCTCTGCTTTTATGCAGGCTGTTCATTGTTCATGCTTATGTATACAAATATGTAAGTATGTACATGTATAGGAATATTAACTATTATTGGTTAGTGAACATGTTTATTTACAATATATTTATACAAACGTTGTCAGGCTTTTCTAGTATATATACATAAGTACGCAACCAATTATTATAGTCTTAGCTAAATTGTATTCTGTAACTTCTTACTATGCTATTATTTCATTTATCAGTATTATGTCTACCATACACAGACTAAATAGAAGAAAACTTAAACTGGAATAGATGTGCACATCTATTATAAATAATATACTGCTTATAATTATGCACACGGATGTATCCCCATCTCTACTCCCCACTGAGCATTGAATAAAAACTTATCTTCTATTTTACACTAATGTAAGCTTATGCAACATGTTAAGTACATTTTCTCATCATTTATTGCGACCAACCTTATATTAGTTTTTTTTAAAGTAGACAAATAAGAAAAAAACATGAACAAAACTAACTACTTTGAGCTAAGTTAGCTAAAAGTAAAAGACAATGTCAAATACTTTTTTATGCTATAAAAGTAAAAATATTTTGGGACCTTTTTACACTCGAACCATTTTTTGAAAAGGTTACCAATTTTATTAAATTTTAGAGCAAACATTGGCAGTAGTATTGTGTATTATTTAATAGCTTTATTATTGGCTTAAAAGTGATTGCTAATATTGTAATGTAATGTACATCATAAGGTTTCAGTATAAAAACAGTTTACAAAAGAATTTATTAGGACTTTATTTTTTCATGTTCTAATTAATGGTAGTGACGATGGAGAGGAGCGTAGAAAAAAAGAAGAAAGCTAAAAATTATCAGTAACATATGGGAAGTGGTTGTAGAAAAAATGGATAAGTTGCTTTTCGATACTTTTCTCTCGACGAGCTCATGACCAAACATAACGTCTATGTATCTCCATCGAATTTCGAACTGGGGTGGTCGAAGTGTCACTCCAGTGAGGCTATGAACAAAATACAAATCAAGGTATGAGAAAATGCACAATACATACATAATTACATTTGAAAAATGAAAAAAATGACGCCTGTGTAAATTATTTTTTTACCGAATATATGCGTTCTGGACGGTTTCTGGAACTTTGACTTCTCTCTTTCCATGCTTTGGACAGAAGGACGAGATCATCTCGCTTCGATCTCTATCCAGTGACTTTTGATTAGTAATCCATAAAGTCAAATTCCACGTTCGGCAGTCTTCCTCTGAAAATTTCCAGATAAAAAAATTAATTTGAAAAAATGTAATAATTAAGACATTCTTTTGACATGATATTAATATTGTCAGGTAGGTACTTGAATCTGCATAATGTAAAAAATGACTGCATAAATCTCACCGTCTTCTTCGGAGACAAAGTCAACAGTTAACTTATAGCGATGGGGGATATTTATGTGCCATATACACTGGAAATAAGTATAGTGTTGAAAACTTCTCGACTGCAGGGAGTTCATGGCTGGCCCCAAAATTTCTCTCCACCGTTTTGAGCCTGAAAAGTGTTTGATCCAGAAACAAAAAATATTATAGAAAGTTTTGTAGATTTTTGTGTAGTAGACTCTTTGCCTTTACAAATTTTCAGCTACCTAGCCATGGATGACAAGCTCATTAAAGTTAGTTTTGAAACAAAAGAGTTTAATTTCCTTTGTCATCGTAAAAATGAAAAGTCTCTTTCTTTTTCCTCTCCCTCATTTTTATAGCCTAATTTTCGTTTGAAAATTCTGACTTTTGACTTCTACCTTGGCTATATTTTATTCCCATATCATGTATAACGTATAACGGTAATAATGATGCATATTTATTTTATACAGATAAATAGATGCAAAGTATATGGGTCATAATACACATGTATTTATAGCTATACTCGTTAAATACAATCTGCTGGAGATGGGAAAACTTTTGCGAGTATGTATTCAGATTAAACTTTTCCTTTCCGTTGTTACCAAATTCTTAAAAGATAAAATACAAATTGCCTTCGTATTTATCTGTAAGAGTAGCAAGTAATGGCAAAGTTTTCCATAAAGGAGAAGAAGTCAAAACGAAGAGGACAAACTAAAGTTGGAAGCGCAAATGTACCCACAAAGTAAAAAATGAATCAAAAACAAGAAAATGAAGGGAACCAAAATACTACAGAGAACATACTTACCTTTATTATTATTAGCATTAGAGGGTTGAATTGTAAAATTTGCACAGGTAACTTTAGATTGAAAATTAAACTTGGCTGAGTAGCTAAATTCATGACCTCCCTTTGTCGCATGGTAGACTAACATGAGCGGGGTGTGCGATTCAAAGGTTATGGGCAGAATGTCCTGTGAAAAGATTATTTTAAAAAGAACAACTGTAACATTGCAATATAATTTACAAATCAAAAGTAGAAGTCTCTTTTCGTGTCCAAAATGAGTGATAAAAAATAAATAAACTGTTGGGCTTATTTCTTTGATTTGACAAGTTTTGCATTAATCCCAATACAACTTATTGCTTATTACGATATCACTTTCATGTAAAAGATTTGGAAATACATCTCTACAAATAAGAAACTACTCAGACTATTCAAATAAAAATGACGCAAAATATCAAAGTTGATTTTTTACATGAGAAAGATGGTAAATGGTAATAACGCGCATTAACTTACAGGAAAGAATCCACAGAGGCAACCAATAGGCGTATTTCCAATGACCAGAGAAAGATGATCAATTTGGTCCAGTGGAGTATATTTGGACTCGCATCGACATCCCGAGGAGCCACAAAATGTACGGCAGTATTTTCTAGAGCCTGGCAAGGCCACTGTTGCCGTGTCATGACCGGCTCGATCAAAAGTCAGAGACACGCTCTAAAAACCCAAGCGAGGAAAGTTTAGTAAAACTTTCGAATGGTTCATATTTTTATTTTTTACAGTAAAAGCACAAGTAACATATAATAGATAATCGTGGTAGTAAATACGTACCTGATTGCTGCTGGGTAAGAAGCTGTTTGCACACACCAAGGGAAAAGTGGACAGACGGAGTAGAGGACTGTCTGGCGGGCCTAAGAGATGACCACTCGGTGGAGAGGTAACTCCATAATACACAACCTCGCAGTTTGACATGGGCTTTACTGTTCCTTCCAACGTTTCTATACACAAAAAAAACAAATAGAAGTAAATTATTTGTGTAAATACTACTGTTGGTTCAATACATTAGACTACAAAAGTACAAAACAAAGAAGCTTCAAATAACAAATAAACGTTCTTTGCTATTTGAACTTAGTATTTTAAATAACAAATTAAAATTTTAAATGGCTAAATCAAGGAAAATAACGTCTCATCGAAATCAAACTTTTCAGTTTCTTTTTTGTATGCGCACAATAAAACATCACACGGCATGAAAATAGTTGGCCCGTTTCTTTTCTGTACTTAAAATACGCAGAAGGACAAAGAAACTCCTCTCTGATGGTCAAAATTAAAGCTCAGTACGGCATTTTGCAAAATCAAGATCAACAAAAAAACAGAAGGGTCTGAAATTGTTTCAACTGTAGTTTCTTTGTGCAAAAACTTAAAGAAGGAAGTGTTAGCCTAGGTAGCAAAATTACAAAATTACGGTTCCAAATGTACTTACACTCAGGTTTTCTTTGTACATTTATAAGGACAGTAAATATTTATCTACTAATACTATGAAGCTTTAATTTTAA
The DNA here is from genome assembly GCA_034698285.1 of Sminthurinus bimaculatus. Lineage (NCBI taxonomy): Eukaryota > Metazoa > Arthropoda > Collembola > Symphypleona > Katiannidae > Sminthurinus > Sminthurinus bimaculatus. The sequence goes on from JAQIVE010001217.1 coordinate 7,257, forward strand.
GAGCTTTCCCTCAAAGTCAACTTTAGTCTGGAAGAAGACACAAAGAGAAGCACCGAGGCAAATGCTACAATCTGGGCAATTCGGGATTTTGAATTCAAGTCGTTAAATCAAACGAATTAATTTGATTAAAACCTCCTATTTTCACAATGCGTTATCTATCTCTTTCAACTTCACGGGTTTGTGCCCATATTGGAAATTCCGACGTTTCCACCTTCGCCTGCATGTTTACATAATTGGATTTTTACACAGGCTGTATCAGAAAACAAAGACTTTTTGTATCCATTTTAGAAAGTCATTGTCTTCTTAATTGAAATGTAAAATGAAAAGAAGATGACAAATAAACCAATTTATCGATCACTCATTTTGAATTGGTTCTACTTTAGAATAACTAGAAACGCAATTGAGAGTCTACAAATCACAGAATATAACTATAACACTAGTTACAAATTTAGATCATTTCCGTTCAGCCTCTTTGGGGAAAATTTTGTTGAAACTGTATTGTGTGCATCACCCAATCGAATAGTTTATACATAACAAACCTATGACGAAGTTTAAGTTTCTCCCATTCGATATAGACCGTGGATATACGTATTATGGTAGTGTGTCCTGGAGCTTTTTGGGAGCACCGGCCAAATAAATTTCTTTCAATGTGGAAAGGCTGGATTCATTCAGATTTCTACTGCACGAAGAAATCTGGAAATCTGGACTTGTACGTCTCACGTCAGTAATAAATGTGTGTAGAAATATCAGGATACACACACTACTTATCGTTGCTATTTGTCAGGCTAGAGATAAACCGACAACGGAGGAACAGAGCGAGCAAGAGGAGAAAGAAAGAAAAAGTGGAAATGGAACAGCAGTGGCAATAAATTGAAAGTCTCTCTCTCTCCCTTTCCTCTCTTTGTGCCACATAAAGTGTACACAATACGCACTCAAATCATGTTATGCATTAAATTCAAGTCAAGTCAAGTGACTCGATCCAAAATCCACATACAAACAACAAATATAAATGGAATCCTAGTGCACGATTCCAACTCCGCACTATTTCTCATCCAGACTTCCCTTCTTGCTTTCGCTTGCTATACATATACTGTACTCCGGACATTGACGCTCTACTTTCTTTTCTCTTGTCCGAGTTGAGAATGCAAAAATGTTTTAACTTGACCTCATGGTTAGAATGCAAAATAAACCACCGTGAAAAACTATAAATCGAATTTTGATAAATAACAAGTAAGCATGCAGTGTATATACAGGTATATATGTATGTAGGTGAAGTAGAACTTCTAGTATATTCATAATGTATAGCTAAAGCTTTATAGCTTGTTGGTGTGGAAAAATCAAAATATCGGAATATGGAAAGTCTTACGAATGTTTTCTTAAATTATAAAGGTGCAGATATACATTTGAAAATTTGAAAAATGGAACGCCCCTTAAACTCGATACGCAATTTCCTCAAATGGCGCATTAGAGCTAAACCTCTGATGCAAGCTAACAGTAAAGAGGTGTAAAACGTAAAATTCTTGAAGTACTTGATATTTTTGTGAGGGGATCATCAAGTTTTAAATACAGACATCATCATAATTAAAAAGAAAAAAACAGCAGGGGTGAAAAGATCGCGATTGGTGGGGGTGGAAGCAAATGCAGCAGCAAGATTGTCGAATGTAAACAGAAAAAACATACAGATCTGTCTACCGTATAAAGGAAAAGTCGAAAAGCTAACCCAGGACAATAAAGCCCAAAGTGCATTGTATGATTCCGTAGGACAATGGCAATGCAGAGTAATGGAGAAATCTATTTGAATTTAATATAAAGTGGGAAGAATGCAGTAATATATGAGGAGTTAGAGTTTGTCAGAGTACTCGTGACAAGTACAAAGGAGTTATCAAAGATCCTCGTGTGTTCTTGTCGTCAAGAGCTCATACCCGAAACACACCCGCACTTTCTCACATTTATGTATTACACATATATGCATACCTACATCCTACATACGTATGTACAACAAAAAACGTAATGGAGACGAGTAAAAGAAGACAGTTGACTGTATTCAGTCACATGAAAAGAAACACCAAGAAGAGAGTAGAAGGAAACCAATCTTCGAAATGGAAGGAGATAAGCTGGTGTATAAATGTGTATGAATGTGTGTATGTGTGCTTGTGTCAATGCCAGTTTTAGCTTGTTCAGTGCTCTATAGATTTTGGATACAGAATCATGGCCAAAACCAGCGGGGAGATATTTTAGAGAAGTGTAAGCCTCCATTACATTTACAATAAACTAGTGACGGAGTAAACACATTATGGCGCCTCGATACTGTATTGGGTAACGTGAACAGTGTACAGTGTACAACTTACATACAAATATATATAAATACATGGGAACAATTCACTTCCTCTTTTACGATTAGATGCGATCATTCTGACAATATGCGGAATTCAGATGATGATATGGTTGCATTTATCCCTCCTGTCTACATATTTGTTTTTTTCTAAGTGGATGGCGAAAGTTGATATGATATGGTTCGATGGTAGTAGTAAGGAGTTTGGAGGAGAAAAATGTTCAGTAAACAAAGACGCCAATTCGCCGGTGATTTCTTCACACATTATATGCAGGTATTAGACTGGTTTTACAAAAAATGCAGTTATAGTATTTTCGTCGCCCTGCACTTGCTGAGACTCCAGTACAAAGCTATTCTTTCAAAAGACTTTTTTTGTGTTAACGTAGTGCCAATGTAAAATCTCCGGATTTTAGTCTAATTTAAGCAGTTCTCTCATCTTTTGATAAGTAAAGCGTAATATTATTGTGCAGGACGCGTAGTGATGCACTTATTGGCTTTCTCAAATCTTTCTCATACAAAAGTAAGGTTCATCTAATATCCGCCATTTATGGCCACGGGTCATAACAAAATCGTAAACGCTGATAGAGCCAAAACATTTAGCCTAACAACTGAACAGAATAAAATGAGTTTCGGTGGCATGTCTACTACGCAAAGCTATTGTTCTTTCACATATAATGACAAACTTTGAAGGAAAACTTCAACTCCAAGTTGAAAATTTTAATCTTTACCGTAACCTAATTTATAACCTAACTTTCCCTTGGGTAAAAGTCCTGAGAAAACCTACGATTCTTTAGCATAATTCTTTTTACGCCAGCAGGGAAGTTATTTTATAATTTACAGTATTGTTACTTTCTGCTTTCTGTACTTGGTTTTTGTTTTTGTTAACAGATTTCCTCTCTGTTTTAGAGGGTGGTTTTATAAGAAATCTGAGTATTTCATTAATTGATGAAAATACAACACATCACAACTTGCACATGAAACAGCTATCTATGAATTTGGAATATCAAAGTCGTTTGCTAATCGGGGATACGCTATGAATTCACAGATTTATTAACAACTGACTGTCTCACAGTTGCAACACAAGAGGTTGTAGTCAAAATTTGGGAAGATCAATAAGCCATAAAATAGAGGCGACGATCCGAAATCTAATATCTAATAGCAATAAACATGATAATATGAACGACAGTCATAATAACAAGAACAAATAAAACGAAATTCGTTTCGAGCAAGAAGCTTCTATATTCTATATACATACTATCTCTCATCCTTTTCAACTTTCGTTCTAATGCATATATGTGTATTTGACGAAGCGCATGACACCGTACATATTTATATGGGTGCACAGTGCACATTGTATACTGTACAATGTCTAAAACATATAAGCATACATATGGAAGTAGTGCCGGTGTTTACATACCGACTGCTGAAGAAAATGAAATTGGACATAAAAATATTATATGATAAGCTCACAATAATAACAGTCTGAAGTGAAGGAAAAGGGGGGAAACAGAAAGAAGAGTAAAATTGAAGCATATAGCCTCCTACACTCCTACACATAAGGTGTACTCTAGCTTTTTCAATGATCTTACGTCGGGTTCATGTGTACAGAGGACAGTGAAAGTACTGTATAAATTTTGAGATACTTTTTCACATTTTTTCTTCTGTATTTTTGATAAAATCGGATGCTGAAAACCAAGCCAGCCAAAAGTGCTGTATGTACATATGAATGTACGTTGTACATTCATGTATGTCTTCTGGTGGACGAATCAAATGGAGAGCGAATCAAGTACGAGTTGAAAATGAGTGGAGGACTAAAAATATTATTGTTTTATTTGCTTTCTTCTTCTGGTTGAGTTGGAGAGCTTGAAGAGAAATAAACCGATTTTCATTCTATCTCCTACTCCTCTATTTTTACTTGCACTTTCTCCTACCCACACTTTATCCTCTCTCCTCGCTCTTCCCAACTCTTTCTATTTCATTCTGTATTATTTTTGCACCCACTTCAATTTTTTTTCTCTACAGCTATAGTGGTATCAAGCCAACAACGTCACATCATAAAAAATCACAATGAAATTTATCAAAGTGCTTTAGAAACGGCAAACATAAAAAATCGAGTTTCGTAAGCTCACACATAATATATATTAGTATCCACGAACATATCTTTTGTTTCTTCCATTAGATGCTTTTTTCTTTTCTGGAAGATCAAAATTGAGATGAACACAACTGCATATCAGCTCTTTAAACGTGGCGGAGCCGAACAGTTACATTTTTGTAAGACACAATTCGCTCAAGATCATCACAGCACCCACTCAACTGTGATTGAATGTGGTTAAGAGTAAAAGCGTTTCTTCTAATAGTTTCTAAGAATAAGTCAATTATTTTTAAACTACAGTTCAACGTGACAAATTTGAGATTTACGATGCACATTAAAAGCGATTAAACTTTCTCAGTTTTTGTCCTTGCATCAAGCGCACGGCATTCTATTAATTTTCAAATTTCCAGTTGATTTATCACCCGCATAAAGTTCCATTGCATCAAGTAATATCAATAGGGAGTTTCAGCAATGAATATAAGACCAATCAATAATATAGTCGAATAATACATAGGAGATGCTTCAAATAACAATGTGAATCTTTGCACATATAAATTCTGAATGCATGCATATAGAGTCAACATAAAAATCCTAATCGACCACTTGGTTGATTTTGGTTTTGCATTCCCCTGATCCTGCTTCTGTCCTCGTGCTTGTTCCTCTTCCCTTCACTGATCATGAGAGAAAGAAGAGGATGTTGCATGCCTATCTATATGTTTGTACAGTGCAGTGTACTGTACAGTCCTAGCAGTGGTTTTCTACGTGCCATTTGGATTGGAATTGAAGCCATATCATGACATGGGAAGACCTTTATGTATTTATGCAAATGATGGCCGGGAAATTCATTAGCCATTCGCCGTTTGTGAGATTCGTCTATATGTAGCGTACAGTGTAAAGGCTGCTGCATACTTATTTGCATGCTTCAAAGAGTATATTCGACGGTCGAGAGGCGGCGATAAAGCAAACACGTCATTTTCAAGGAAACTTGTCAATTCCCAACTTTCTCAATGATGAATGCCCTGTGCATGAATGGAATCTAAAAGCTCCTAATTTACGATTTAATATCTTGCATCGATTTGACTACCAATATTGATGTCCATGTTGCAATGTTATAGGTACGTCGTATTATGTATAGCACAATTAGTTTCAAATTGACATGATGATGGTGATGATTTTATGGTACTTTCTCTGAAACTTCAAAATATACTGCACAGTATAAATTCACAGGTAAAATTCGCTCATTTCTCGCTATTTCCTCTAAAGTAATAGAACGCAAATGTTGAGTTTCATAATTGCACCAAACAATGCATAATCTCTCCGTGTTTGCTTAACAACTTCACCAACAAATTAAATATTAGCAGTAATTAGCACTGATCAAAATCACAGTAGTACAATTTTCACAATAATGACGTATTCGTATTCCTGTTATGCTGGTATTACAACTATTTTTAAGTTTCTAAAGTAAAAAAAAAACGAAACCTGTCCTTGCCATCATTTCAAGGTTTAAAATACCAAGGCAGTAATTAGTAATCTGTTAAAAAATTAACCGTCGGTTTTTGGAAAATCCAAAGAAGATATCTTTTCATGATAGTAACTCATTGTTTGAATTTTTTACTTTAGATCGACCGCTATTGGTTACCACAGAATCTAAAGTTATGAAGAAGAGAGTGCAGAATAAATGCTATTAATTTTGATTAGGAACTGATACCACACTCTACCCCTTGTCCCTGGATTTTCGTTTTCATTTCGTACGTGTCTATACAAATCAGATCATTCTCCAAAATATGTTTTCGCATCTATCGTATACCATCTGCAGGTATGGTATAGATACAGATAGTGATGTACGTTATTTTGGCCAAACAAGTTTGATACTTTGGCCTACATGGTAGCCAAAACTCACTTGGTCGTAAGAAATGAGAAAGTGGAGCGAGCGAGGGAGCGAGGGAACGAGTGAGCAAACAAACAAAGGATCAGTGGAGAATCCTGTTTAAAAATCCATGGAGAATCATGCAAGGTTTAATATTTAGGTGGTCGATCCATTCTATGATGTGTATCCAGAGACCATCCAAATCCATATTCAGAGTGAGACGGAACTCTGGTTCAGTCTGAGCCCCATCTCAGATTCAGATTGAAGACGCAGGGGTCCGGAAGTGAGCGCTCTTAAAAAACAAGTATACAAAAAGTATTAGACGGGGAAATAGAAAGTTGAGCAGATTTCAGATTTGGGTTTAGTTGACTTGACTTGCCGTCCTTACAGCCATAGATATACAATATACATACAATATACTGTATTGGATGAATATAATATGACATGAATATGACTCTACTATACTTCTACCTGTATTGACGTTATACGGTATGGTACACTCTCACTTTCATTTCTACCCATTCGGAGGTGGAGATTTATCTACATATCTATAGCGGTGTACTACATAGAACTGTGAGACCCTGGTGTGGAAATCAAGGAATGTTATGGATCTATGTATGTGTGCATACATTATACATATACCCGAGTAAATATTGATAGTGACTTACTCGGAAAACCCATATCCTGTCATCTTTGTCCGTAGTATTCGTTCATACAATAAAATTTCACTATATTGGATCAAATCGGCGTTTTTGCATACTAGGTATTTCAATGAAAGCTTATGCCTCACTTTTCCCTCAATAATTTTTTCTTAATTTGTCATACAAGAAAAAAGTCAATTTGTTATGTTTTTCTTCCATTTTTACTAATGATTTTTAGTAGTCAGTAATATTTACGAGATGAAACAATGCAGAAGCTACTGTATAAGTAACATTCACTGTATACTGTATACGCCTTTGCATGATATGACATGATAGACAAAGAAATGTAGTAGAAACGAGGAAAAGGAGAGTAGCCGACAAGCCAACTCACTCGGAGTTGAGTTGAGTTGAAGCAAGTGAAAGCAAGTCAAGTCAAGTCATAACCTGAGGCCTGATAAGATGCAGAAAAAGGAAAAGAAATAGTGGGAGAAAAGGCAAAGTTAGGACAGGCAGAGGAAAGAGGAAGCCTATGAGTTTATCAGGAAGTGAGAGTGAGTGAGAGTCGGAGAAAGAAAGGAGATACGGGCATTTGACTGCGTGTGCTAACGGACCTTCTCCGCTTTCCCCCGTATAAAAATGCATACACTGTTATATTATACAGATATCCTGTTCTGTTTGTTTGTTGGAAGAACAAGATAGAGTATTCTTGGGGGAGAAAGTCTTGCAGGCTAAAGAGAGAGAGAGCGAACGATGTTGGAATGATGCCGTATTCTCTACCATATCGCATGTTAGGTGGGATCCTGCTCAGTTGTAGATGTTTTGACGGCTTTGGCGTAGTTAAGATACTTGATTCATGTGGAAAATCCATCGAAAAAACACGTTTTAAATTTGGTAAACCAAATGCTAAAAAACGAAACATCTGTAATTTGTTTGTGCGTTACATATTTAAAATTTCCAAGTGCCCAACGTTTGTATTTTCCGCTAAAATTCACCTAAATTGGGCTTAAAATTTTTAGAAAATGATGTTATACAATTTTTCAGAACGAAAAAATATCCTGCTTAGATTTTAGTCAATATTGTACAATTTTCTGACATTTTAGTCCAACAACCTGGTATGCTGTCTAACTTTACAACTAAAACTAAAACTTTACAACGGCAGTGCTGGATCCCATTTACTGAATATGAATGCTTATTTGTAAATATATATATATATATACGTATAGTTGTAACCTCGTAGATACATAGAATGCCTACACGTTCCTTTTCTATTTCGTTTTTGTCTTCTCCCAGCAGTTCTAGTTCCACTATTTTTCTCAGACCACTCCATTTTCATTTTGAAAACTATTGCTTCATACATATAGATATGATATGTATTCTATTCCCATCATCGCCGTCGTTTCTGATGCTGCCGTTGCACTGTTTTCCTCGCGTTTTGTTGTCTACTGGTGCTGGTGCCGTTGTTGTTCCTGAGTGATATTTATGAAGGGCAGTCAGTTTTTATGCTGATGACTTTATGCCGGCGAGATAATATTGAAAGAAGAAAAGGCTGTATAATGTCCAATGAACACACAACCACAACAACTTGATTCTTTTTCTTCAGAAGAAAAGTAGTATACATAATCATAATCAAAACCAAAAGTCGTTGAAATGCCAGAATAAATAGTTTGCAGTTTGATTCAAAAGAAAAAAGAAGGCGGAAAAATGACAATGGAAAATAACCATCATGTTTAACACTTACCATCGTGGAATCGGAAGGCGCCTTCTAGAAACTCGGTGTAGGGAACAGCTAAAGGATCTTGCTGGGGAAAAACGAGGGTAACCAGGGCCATCTTGTTGTGGGACGAAGTGAAACGTTTTACCTTCAAATTGACATTAATTATAAACGTTAGATTGAAAATCAAAAATTAACAGCATTATTGTTTTCAAAATAATTGATATCAAAGTTTGCGACATAAATTGTAGTAAAGCTTGAATTATTGAAATTGAAATGGAAAGACAAGAACAAACGGGAATTTTTTAACTCCAAGGTTGTTACCTCGTTTCCAGAGGGCCCACACAACTTTCCTAAAAGTCTGTCTGTATAATTATGTGGATCATCTTCCATGTCATAAACTTCCATCACCGTCGAGCAGTTTTGACCCCTACAATATCAATAGTAAAAATATTCTTATAATGTGTACAGAATTTTTAAAACTAATTCACTATTATCATATATTTACATTGCACGTGTTTTGTTAATTATAAGTCGTTGTATTTTACCGAAATTTGTAGTTAAATACAGCAAGTTGTATGACGTCTGTCTGCTTGCCCCGGAATTCAAGCTGACACTTGAAGAGGCCAGGGCTGGGTTGCTTTGGCGGCTCTGGAAATGGCCCAAATCCACGAGTGCCTAAAGCCCCTTGTCTCGGCGGGAGCGTCAGGTCCCTGGGTATAATCAGTCGAAACACGTTTCCACGTGTGGCCTCACCGTCAAAGATGTGACCGCAGCTCACCGGGTAAACACTTCCGACTTCTACAGCCACAGCCACAGCCGTAACAACAACAAAAACAACATTCAAATTACAAATGAGACATCAATTGCCGTCACATCATTTTTTTCCCCGTTTTCCGAGAAATACAACCAAACAATGTGGAAATCACAGAGGATGAAACAACAAATTACCATATGAAGCTCTGGGGTAGCCCATGGGCTCGTCTATTATCGAGTCTTCCAAACTCTTGGAATTCTCAAGGGGCGTTGCAATATCGCGTGCTGAGGCAGGCGATCGACTAGGAGATGGAAATAAGGGACGACTCGTAGACAAACCTCGGTTGTCTCTGTCTCTGTCCCTGTCTCTATCCCTGTCTCGATCCCGATCTCTGTCCCGCTCTTTGTTTGGCGGTTGATGCTGCTGCTGGTTTTGCTGGTGGTGATGCGGGAAGACAGATGCGGAGGACGACGATGATGATGATGATGATTGTGACGTTGATACGGACGATGATGAAGATGAAGGTGAGGATGCAGATGATGGGATGAACCGAACAGTGGCTCTGAATCCATTGTACAAATAAGGGGAAGTTGTCGGCCCACTGCGAAACTCAACAATAGCCTGTCCACCCTCCACCTCTATGGTTTGCTCCATGTTCTGACACAGGGTTTTCCATGGTGGTCCCAGGTTGGCCAAGCTCGATACATTCTTCTTCCAAATGGCAAGGTGGTGGGTTGAACACAATCTATATAATATACATATGTACATGCAGTGTTGACAAAACCACAGAGTAGAGTATGTAGTAAGGGAAAATTCTATCTACCTCTTGTTTGCCCCTTATCTTATCAATCGATCCGGTCCGGATTCGAACTCAGATCCGTATTTGGATTGTCTTCCAACTCACATGTCTTGTCAGAAAATCATGGTGGACATTGGACAAGGCCAAGATTTGAGACTTAGCGCAGTATATCAACATCAACATCTAATGATAAGAACCTTGGAGTGGGATCAGAGCTGGACCTGAACCTGGGTATGTGCTGTGCAGTGTTTAATGTTTAGCATTCATGTATATCGATGCCTACGTGTCTATGTCGATGTCTATGTCTAGGCCTTTCCCTGCAATGATGTCTACGTAACTAGAGATTTTCCAATGTAGGTGGATCGAAAAATGGCTCGTCGTTTTTTTGCGTGCCTAATGCTAAGCGGATTTTGGCATGTCTCTTCATTTTCTCACTGCCTTTCTTTTCTCCTGCTTGTGCATTTCATTCAACGACTGTACAAGAAAAAATAAGGAATTGCTGAAATAGGGAGGTTGTCATTCAATTTCAGCAGAAATCTAATTTCACTTTTTACCACCAATGTTTTTGTTTAAAATTGGGTAATTTGAAAAAATAAATACATGTGAAATAACTTAACTGAAGATTGAAAGAGTTTCATTACTCATTGACTAAAGAAAAGAGGCCATCAATTACTTAATTTCAAAGCACCCTGAGTGAGGAAGACTCTTTTTCTTTAGAAATTTTCATTTTTTTATATTTTCGTACTTATCCAGGTGGTGGAGCGAAAAAAACTGTAATGCGGTATGAAAACGGCGCACCTTAAGGCACACACTGTGAGCAAATTGAGTTTCTTTTGTGTATATACAATGTAGGGTGTTATGTAATGTAGGATTTTATTCTGGTTTGGACTGTAAGAAAGTGCTGGATGAACAAATACAAACAGAAAAAGGAGGAGAGACAAACAAATTGTAATCTGGTACGTATTATCCTCATAGTCTCATATAGAAAAACCCCTAATTTTTTGCTGAATCTTCCTTTTGAGGCTTTTCCAACTTACACAGCAGATAATTTAAAGTCCAATATACACCATATATAAGGTAAAGTAAGGATATTTGTATTATATATAGAGTATCCGGCTTGCTTCCACATGGTAAAAAAAAAATCGGGACACATGTGTGTCTTGTCCTGATATAATACGATACTATCCTAGTTACTTATTGACTCTAGTATCCATTTTTCCTTTTCTCCCTTTCTCCCTTTCCCTCTTTTCCACTCTACTCTTGTTTTCTAGTCCAATGTCCATTTGATCGAATCGGAGAAAAGAGGGAGCAAGAACAAAACGGACAAATGATAAAAATAAAAGAGAAAAAAGTGCAAGGAAGAGGAAAAACCGTTGGCTGGCGGCTTTGATACATAAATGGTAAACTTCTTGAAACTTACGGAGGATCTGGGAAGCTGAGAGAGTGGAATCGAATTCTGATTTTGTCCGTCGAGTTGGCATTGAGGAAATACCGGCAGCGTCGATTGGGAGGAAAGAGTCCCGGGAAACCTGGCGAGGCCAGCACACAGTCGTGGAGCCAACAATTCTCATAGGTCCAGTCACACACTGAAAACATAGACAAAGATATTTTGTTCAATATTATGGCAAACTGTGTCCTAAAAGGTTTTACTTTTCCCTTTAACATTCAAGAATGTAGTGCAAAGTTCTCTCAATAGAGTTCCAAGGAAGAGAGTCATGGAAGTCTGACATTTCCAGATCTTTATCAAACCTTATTAATTTAAATATCATGGACAAAAAAAATCAAAATATTTATGTAGTTTTGTTCGTGTTTTGTATTGACTAAAAACGCTGAATGCCAAACCCCCCTAATATTATTGCTTCAGAACTCTTTTTGTTTTCTTTATCTTGAAATGACATAAATTCGTTATTAGTCTCGCGTCATCTTCATCGTCATCGTCATGATCATCGTCCTCGTTTCGCCAGTCATGATTATTATGTGCTATAGTAATTTATTGAGCTACGTGATGGATTTTCTAGTGTGGCCAAGACTTGGTATCAAAATGCTTTTCTATTGCTTCGTCCAGCTTGACTGTATACTGTATATACTGTAATATGCAATGCATACTATACATACATATTTGTATTACACACAAAGTTACTTCCAGGAGGAACCTCTTGAGCACTCTCGAATCCCCATTCTTAACCTTTCACTACACTGTCTTTTAATGGCTTTTCTCCTCTGCGCCTATTACACACAGATGATTAGGAACTTGAACTTCCTTCACATTAGAATTAAGAATTACAAGTGACTGTGACTTTTTGGACTTGTCCACATACAAATATGTGCAGACGGCTGCGTGCCGACTCTATGTGTAAGGAGATTGCACCTATGCATACATATGCACATTTATAGACCTACAAAATATACAATGGGAAATTCATTCCATTTCCCTATATTCACTCTCATGCACAACTGTACGGATGGCGACGGCGAATAAGCAAAGAAAATAGATAGGAAGAACGAATTTGCTCGGGAAAATTACACATCATCATGCCAAGGATCTCTCTGGTCCAATTTATTTCTCTTATGGGTCTCATGTTCATTTTCTATTTCTCTCCTTTCTTCTCCTTCCCTTCATACCAACGCCAACTTCATACCAACACCATCTCATCCATAACTGGACCTGGAAGTAACGCTATTGCTGAAACTAGAACTGGAACTGAACTGAACTTAGGACAAGTCAACCGTTTGGATGCATGAAAGTGCATGAAACTTTATACCACTGCATATACACAATTCTATAATAAAATAAGTATAAACTGCAAGTCCATGTCATACTGGTACTACATAATATGCAGTGACGAAAGGAGGAGAAGTAAAAGGCAACGGTGAAAGTGAAGGGAAAGCGTGCTGGTTGCAGATAGGAACCTTAAAGATTCATTCACCGATGGTCTCTCTCTCTCTCGCGATCCAATTTAATGTTTCGGCATTCAAATTGAGAGAGAAATGGGAATTTCGAGGCTTTGAGCCGGAACAAACAATAATTATTATTGTTAATGTGGCCAAAATTTATCAGAATTAATTTTCCGATCTCGCTCTCTCCTTCTTCTTACTTTCGATATCCTGGGCTGCAGTTTCTTTACTTTATATAAACCCATACGGAAAGCTATGAATGTACTCTATGTACTTTCCAGTCAGAAATAGTTTTCTGAATTTCCTGGCACCTTAGCAATTCTATTATCACAGGGGAAGCGGTGAGACAATCGGACATTTATTTCTGGCTGAACGTAGTTCCAATCTCCTTTCCCTTTTCTCCATTATACACTGTAACTATTTATATGCCCTTTGTTAAGTTCAAATAATAACGTTAAAGCTACGGAGGTAACTTTAACTCTGGAATGACATTGAACTTTAAGCCTGAAATAAGATAATTTTGTATAACTAATTGTAAATTGTTCTCTCGTGTTCGACTTTAGATGTTATTTTTTCTCTTATTTCCTCTTGACAGTAGAAAACTGGAGGTTAAATTAATTTTGTACATGCTTTTATATAGTATAATACAATATTTAATTATACAATGCACGATACGGAAAATATTTAGAAAATTTAAAAAAAACGAGTGAGGAAGACAGAGCCGAGAAATTGAATTTCCGCTTTGAGGCTAAAATAGATAGAAAGTTGTTTTCCCCAAGTCTCAAGGTGAGTGCCTTGGGACCAGAAAATGGAGGCTCCAGCCCTGATGGAATAATCTAAATGAAAACAAAACAATGGGGGAGAAAATAGAGGAAAAGTGTGCGAGTCAGTCGTTGACCCATCGAGTCAAACTCTTTATACGTATGTATGTATATTGCACTTATACGTTGTCGCATATAAGGTTTGTTTAACAAGAGAAAGAAAAAGATACAGCTAAAGAGAGAAAGAGCCAGAACAAGCTCGTCGCTATCGTTGTCACTGCCGTTCCAGTCCACGAGAGATCGACGGCAACTGAGTATTTAGTAAAGTCAAGGGAAATCTAAAAGAGAAAAAAATAGAAATATACACAGAAGATGAAAGGAATTTCCTCGTTGTCGTTGTCATTGTCTTTGTCTCTGTGTATCTTCACCATTTCTTTACAGCAGTGGCAGCTGCAATGAAAGCAACTGTATGTATACAACTGTGGAAAAATATAAGTATATAGACAAAGGCTATCTTAAAACATCTCTTACCGCTCACGTTTTTCTTTATTTATTTTGTTACACATCGCTTCATTACATTTTATTCTCGCCTGCCTTCCTACTAATGCATGTCTCCTCTATTTATTCTCCAATTCTATCTTCAAGAAGTGAAAGAAATTGAAATCTATTAAACGAAAAGGCAGGAGTGAAATTTTGTTCGTTATGTTCTTAAAAGCTTCATAATACAGGTAGATATACAGTGTTACAATCTATTGGTGAAGTTTTGCATTCAACAAAAGCTCCAAAATTAAACCTTTATTTTGATATTTCGCCAGCTTTTTTTGAAAATCCGGATACTAAGCTCCAAGCCCTTACAACACTTAAGAACTGAATACAGTTTTCAATATACCAAACGATTTCATAAACAAGCTGGCGACAAAATCATTAAACTTGTAGTTAAATAGTAAATAAAAAGTATGCTAATACTAAGCTCCATGGATCTCTTTTTACACAACGTCGTTTTATTCTTTTTTTAGCAAAATTCTGTAACACTTCATTTTTGGGTCAACTTATTTTAAACAATGTTTAAAGGCCGATTTTCCAGCTCTTTAGGTGTTGATGTATCATGTATAATGTATACCTTGAGTTTAAACTTACTGTCGAACTGCTTTGCTAGTTCTCTAGCATTTACTTTCAAAGTGTATCTTATATTTTGCAGCTGTATCCTTTGTGTTGTAAAGTAATTTGATCGAGTCACCGACCAAAGACAATAGTTTTTCTAGTGAATGGGAGAAAGATTGTACGCTCACTCCTGATGTCTCTGCATTTCCAACTCTTGTCTATCCTTCCTTCCACTACTACATACATAGAATGCAGCTTTGGCTTTGACTTTGTCCTTGGTTCCCAAATCTACAGAACATCTAAGCCGTTCTACTTCCATTCTCATCGTGAAGAAAGGAATGAAAAGCGAGGCAGAAACAAAACTGTACATTTGCTCCGTTGAATCGGATGGAATTAACATGGTGAAAGAAATGGGGGACGCAGCATCAATAGTCACAGTCACAGTCACGTTGAGACGGCACTCTGTAGTCTGTCCTTACCCTAGTGAAACTTAAGCTAACTACACATGGCTACAGTATTAAACATACATATACGGTGCAGATATGTAATATGGTATATTGTATGAAATGGAAAAGCCGAGACTAAGAATGGGGGGCAAAATCCTGAATCTAACGAGGAAAGTATTAAAGAAAAGAAACGAGCTTTGAGTACAGTTAAATCTTTCATTGCCCTTTAAATGGTTTCAGCAGGGAATTTAATTTAATCTGCATGGACAACTTTAAATAAACTAGATGGGGAATTTTCATCTTTTTTTCTTTTACTTTCCTTTTTTTTCCTTTTTATATATACCCTTTTCCCATTCTACTTTCTCGTACTTTTGCTTTTCCCATTTATGCATGTAATATACAATATTTATATTCACTCTTTGATTCCTACTTTTTGGTCCGTATTCTGTACAAAATACTGTTTTTTGAATGTGCCTTTAACTTTTAACCTAACCCGTGTCTGGATGTATAATGTACTTGTATGGCTGTTCACTGTACACCGTACACGAATTTATGAATTTGAAAGGGCATATAAATGGAGAAACGAAAATGTATTATGGCTACCATTTTCATCCCCTTTCTTATAAATATTCCACTCGACGGGGATTACTGAGCTCCAGATAAAGAAAATATATTGAAGGGAAGTTCATAGTTAAAGTTAAGTTCATGAAGTGCCCTTTCACAATATATTGTACATTGTATGGTGCCGGTTAATATTTCAGGGCTTATCATCTTTAGTCAATCGGTCGACTATTTCATGGCCATGCACAGTACATTTTATTATATTGTACTGCATATTGCATTTAGACTGAACGATTCAATGTTTCTCTGCAAAGCCATGAGATTATTTTTGCTGCATAGTCTTTCGTGAAATTGAAATTTTTCCAGCGTTCTCTAATCCTTGAGGGCAGCTTGTTTCGTTTCCGCATGTCAATAAGTAATAAATGTTCGATTTATATTACGTTATTCACAATTCATGTCTTGGCAATCGATGAACACAATTTACTGTAGATTAAACGAATTTTATTATTTGTGTTTTTTTCTTATAGGTTAAATTTTAAAAATGTAAGACTAAAATCAGGTTCAAAAACATAATATTACCTGAAGGTGATCGTAGTCTTCCCCCTCGCTGAGGGTCACCAACCATCGGATCATCCGCGCTGGAGAAGCTGACATAGGCAGCTAGTTGGGATCGAACCGTTTCTCCATCCAGTCTGAAAAAAAATCCAAAAACATTTTTATACTTTCAACGAAACAATAACATGTACAATGCACAATGTATGCGCTATAGGTAAAGTATCCGTAGTACATTGTATAATTTTGCGAGCAAGAAAACCCTAGTAAATGCTAAACAAGTCAAATAGGGGAAGCAGTTAAGTAGAAAAGGAGAAAACTAGAAAAAAAAGTATTGTCCAACTTTTATGACTTCATCGTTATGGGCTAGTCTTCTTTGTACACTAATCCAGAATGCATTATTTTGGCAGTTATTCCCGAAAGCGGTATTGTAGAAGTTTAACACGGGACTGTAGTTGTCCAATATCTCATATTTTTATCTTATTCATTTGTGTGCTTTTTTCTCCTACTCCCAAGAAGCTATCTTTTTACTGCATTGAAATGGTTACAAGGATGAATAGAATATTACACAAGGTAAATTGTATAGATAAGCATGTAAAATATACATTCCTTTGTCATAGTTATTCACAAAAGTTATCAAATCATAGCATATGCGACGAATGGATTCTCCCGTTTTCGGAGAACTGCATGAATCTCAAAAGAATCTTCATGCTCAACTTTTTGGGCGAAAATTCTAAATACGTCAACTTAAATTGCTTTTGATGCAATCCACAAAAGTAAGTATACACTATACACACAACTAATATTTAGAGGCAGAGGTTTCGCTACTGCTCTTTCTGTTTGGAAACAATTAGCAAGAAAATTAATCAAAATTTTATAAACGTTTCCATACAGAGTCCTGCAGAAAGAGAAAACAAACAAAAAAATAGACTGAATCAATTCACCGCTTACACTGTCAAAAAATAATGAATTTTATATGTTTAGCTGGCAAACAGGAATAAATTTCCGAATTTCAACGATTTCCTTTGCACATCCATGCATATTTAAAGCTTTTAGCATATTTATTTCATAGACACAGAGTACACTTTCCTGTTCATCAAAGAAATGCAAATTGCCAAATTGAAGACAGAAGATTGCATATTTCTGCATACACATTAAATGTTACGTTTTAAAATATGTGTTTAAGTAAAGGACTATACAATACACGTGTATGTGTAATGTGTAGTGGCCGACAGTCGGTTTGTAATCTCCCATGTTGCAGGGTTTCTTTTTAACCCTCGTTTGAACCACTCGTCAACATTATGTGCACTGCACTCTACAGATTTTGCTTCTTTTTTGCTGCATCTACACTAAAAAGTACGATAGAGCATGCCTTGAAGCCAGGAGCAAAAGCAAAAGCCAACAAGAAAGCAACCTGTCTAGATCCTTCCTCCTCTCTTCACTTTTCAGTTACAGCTCCAGTCAAGGACCTTTCCTCTTCGTTTGCATCGTGGGTTTTTCATTTTCCCTCGTACCTACAATACATATCATATATGTGTATGTGTATTACTTATGTATGAACCTATTTTGTAAAGGCATTCGACAGCGTCCACGCTTACTCAATCCTACCCTCGAGCTATCTCCAATCTCTGCTTGAAATTCTGAATCCAAATTCAAAATCCAAAAACACACAGCGCTGAGCCGAAGAGACAAGTAGGGAGCAAAAAGCACGAAAAAACCTGTGTAGGTAGAATTTTATGTACGCAAAGTCTGCTCCATGTACAATGAAAATTGAGATGATGTAAATTATTATGTGGAGAAATAGTGCGTGCGTCTGGGTTTTTTCCCGTGCCGTTTTCGCTTTCGTTGTCGTTCGTCTCCGAACTAAACTGAATAATCCGGATTTTGTGGACGAGAGAGAGGAGAGGATAAAAATGGAGAAAAGTAGAGAACAACTTATTTTCCTCTCGTCTTATTTAACAATGTCTCAAGTTCAACAACTTCAACTTGAAGATTGAAGCAGCCAATTACGAGGGGACCGTATGTATAGGAGGATTGAGATGGAGAGGCAGAAAGCACAAGTGAATAGTTCAAGTGGCTCTGGGTAAAATATACAAGGGAAAAAAATGAGAGCTACTCTTTTTCTCGAGTTTCCTGTCTGCTTTTAAGCTTTTAATAAAAGGAAAATTTGGCAGTTTGCAAAAGCCAAAATCTCATTTTTTGATATTGAGATTTGGCCGTGCAAGAAATGGAACAAAGTAAAAACTCAAAGATATTTATAAATATATTTTTTACTCAATGCCGAATCCCCGTAATGTCAATTTGCCGTTATACCCTTATCAGTTTTTATATGTATATACGGCTTATGCATACTTTATGGTCCTTATGTATAAGCAGAATAGTCCCCATGAAGGATGGAAATAAAATGTCACATATCTGCATTTCCTGCCTCTTAACTGTGTGCACATCTTTAGTCGCCAATTTGGAAGTGAATGCGAGGATGTGTATGTATGTGAGCAGGAGTGGAAGGAGAAAACGAGGATAAAATGGACAAGCTCGTAAACTTTAATTTTTTATGGGTCTTCAGGTGCGACAGACGTATTCCGGCTCTTTGGTGTAGGCACTCAGCTTGTATGTATAATGTATAACTTAAACCAAGTAAAAGCGGCCCAAGCTTCTCTTCCGTTATACATGCGAATATAATTTTACAATGTATGTTTTGCATATACTGTCTAATAATAGGAGCACTACCGGAGCAAAAGTTAATAATAGAAATAAAATGACACAATATTATTTTCTTATTGACGATGACGATGACGAAGACTGCCAAGTATCCGTTCTATTACCTTATTAGACTGGGCTTTTATTATGTTAGACAAGGGCTATTAAAAGAATACGACCGTACTCATAACTCATACATGGTAGGAAT
>JAQIVE010001218.1:0-26679 GCA_034698285.1 Sminthurinus bimaculatus
TATACCTATTACTTCCTTGTTATATGGATTTGACGGAGGATATGCTTTCACAACTTTTTGGTGGTTAACACTGTATAACGTGAATTTCACTGTCGTTTTCCTCCTTGAAGCAAATTTTGATCGTTTGTTACATTTACATGGGTTAATGGTCTTAACTTATACAGCTTATGACGCATTGTATTTAAGACCATATTCACAATTCACAGCAATTTGACTAGTAACTAAATCATGCACCTTAGATTTTATTAAAGAGATAATGATAATGTTACTGAAATAAGAAAAATGCTAAGACTAAGACTTGACTGACAATGGTAAACTATAATCCTTAAGCTATTATACTACGACGTATTTTATGACTATGCGTACGCTTAGTTATACAGAACTTTGCGTAAATGCCAATTCGATTTTTAATGCAACCGTGAAAACGAAAACAATAGTAATCATCATGTAGAGGACTTAACGTCAATCATTTTCAATGTGGAACTCTAATTTACTTTAGCCTGCATTAAACAAGTCATAAATCATTGGTAACTGTGACTGTAATACCAACATCAATACTGAGAGAATAGTCAATAGCAATAAGTAAGGAAAGTAATAATGACGGTGTTTTACTTTTAAAAAATCTTCATAAACTCATTGCCCGAAACAGAATTGTGCCTAGAGCCTAACATAATATAATAAATAATACAGCATGAAGAAAGTATCAAATAGACATGGCTTTCTTATATATTGTTCTCATAATCCATAAACTAATGTACTGTATAGTTATTATGTGAGAAACCAAATATGGTGGAAAATGATTATCGATGAAAATTTGTAAAGAGACAAGTTGTCAAATAAAAAGGCGATGAATGAACAGAAGATGGGCGAATATCCTGACTAACTACAGCCATTTACTATATGCATATGCACATTCAGAAGTTCAAATGGGGTAAGTTATGATGGACTTTTAGGTGTAATTCTTTAAAGAATTCGAGTAAAATTCAGAAGATGTAAATAAGACATGTGTGTAATATATGTATACGTTATGCATACAGAAGTCCACTTCAGGCACTAGAAATTCAACATTTACATACATAGATCGCATGTTGAAATAGTGTTGGCAATTTTCTCGACTGATGTTGCAAATGGAAAGCAAGGAAACGCAAGTATCAATTCGCCATGTCCTTAAAGTGAAAGTTGATGAAAAAAGTTATGTGTTTAGTTGAGAGAAAAGAAACGAGGAGGCTCTCATATACACACCACTGTTGAAAACACTGAGTAAACTCTTGGTAACGAGTACTTTTACTGATAGTTTTATCTGAAAGTCTCTTTGGTAACCACTGAACTGAACAGATTCTCGGAAGCAAAATTTGTAGTTTCCAGTTACCGTTTGTACTAACATCGTAGTTTTTCATTGCATCTGATACTTTTCCAAATCTATTCAAACCAATTATAACTTTTTGCAAAGTAAAATATTGAATTAATGACCTCATAAGACAGAAGTATCTCGGAGAAAATCTGCAGTAAGAAATTCTACATCCTTCTAAAGGTTATATTTCATGGTATTTTGATGAAAACATCTACTTTGTGACCTACATACCATATAATATGCTCAAAAAAGTATTGTGATTGTTGGTCTTAATCTGTAGGCTGTGAATAATAATACTATGCAACATGAATCCTTTGGAGCTTTCGGAATTAAAGGGTTATAATATATATCCGAAGCGTTTTATCATGTTTGAAATATATAAGCATATAAAACTGTACTCATACCTGTGATTTCCAATGCAAGTAACGATTCCATTTCAATATTGAATGAAGTCCATATCGAGGCCAAGCCAAGGGGGAGAAAGGGAACATGGAAAGACAAAAAAATCATCAGTTAATATTATTATTATTAAACATTCAATATTTAATTGCTCTATTCCGGAACAAAAATTAATATCAATTGAAATTAAATACAAAGCACAAGTATTCATGCATTCTTTGGACAAATAAGTATATATAACATGTACACTAGCTTTTCTCCTGCATGTTGTACCTACTTTTGATGCTGCAATTTGTAATTTGAACTCATTTCTTGAGAGTCTCTGTTATTTTATTCTGTCATGATTTGTACAAACGTCTTCACATTTTACATCTATATTATACCTATGCCTACAACGTGTATACGTACACACACACACAATATGAACAATGAACATGAATGATGCTTTTGCAATACTCACAATTTTCTCGTTTTTTATAAAAACAACATGATACAAGCATCATAAAATATAATGCCCTTTCAAATGGAAATTTGAGAATTTTTTCCATGATGCATCTCGTAGTTTCTTTCTTTCCTCATCCTACGATCATAACTGTGTTCGTGTGTAGTCTGTCTGTCATGTCATACAATAACGACAAACGACTGTGAATATGACGAACAAATAAACAGGGAAGATAAAATCGTGTGACGAAAAACTTCAAATTCGAAATGTTACTGTATGTATATTTTGACGTTGTTTTATTGTAAATGGATAAATCCTTTGACTTTGTACTACAACCTGATGAGCACTGTATACTTGTGCACTTGCACAAATTTTTAGATTTTTCCATGGCAACTTATGCATATGCAGTATGCACTCTGTACACAACCTTACACTGCTCATCCGAAAGAGTCCCACTGATATTGACATTGTTCATTTACATTTTCTAGATTCTTCAACCATGAACCATGAAAATCTCGGAGATAATAACAAAAGCGAGGAAAAAGATATTACACATGGAACCTGAACAGAATAAAGTAAGCTTAAAACCACGTTTTTCATGTTTATCATTCTCATGTTCAGTTGTTCATCCATAATGTTTGTTTGTTGTTTTTGCCAGCACACGTGTCACTGAAATATTAAATTGAAGTACAAAGTATGTAGTAGTAATAATGTATGGATGAAGGAACAAGAATATTTTCTTGTAGGTCCATATAATCTCATCTCATATAACATAATACATGTAAAAGAATGTTTTACTGTAGTTACTTCAACAGCTTTTACGGCAACTTTGATATCAACAGCTCAATAGATGTGTCAAAATTATATGGAAAATTGCAGATATTATATTCTACCTCGTTGTTTGCATTTATTTGCCATTACACATATAGTTTACTGGGAAATTGTTCAAACCGGCCAACATAAACAATCGACAATGCATGTGCTTGAGTAGATTTGAGGAGAAAAACCGCAAGTCTCTTTTAAAGGCATGGGAAATGGGGTAGGAAGTTTTATGGTAATAATAATTGCAATTGTCTATACTTTACACTATTTACACACTGTGTAACGTCATATATTCTACATTTATGTAGAATATAATAACTGAATATGATGTATTGCAATATTAACGGAAATTAATAAGTCAGTGTATAAGTAAACTATTACAAATATTTCATGTATATTAAAGGTACGTATATACTTCACTAGCTTATATTTTTTTTACAATAATATAAACTTGTCTCGTTTACTTTATAGTCAAAATTCCAACTTTCATCTGCAAGTAAATACTGGCCAGCTGCAAAATACACATATATACAAGCAAAGGAAACAGGAAGGCACGCAAATGCGCTGAAAGAATGTGTACCGTATACATGTGCGATTTCACTCCAATTACATACAAACACAGGACAGAAGTATTTCCTTTTGTTTTTGTTTCACTTTGTTCACCCGAGTTTGAGTTTATGACGACAGCAGTATGCATTCTATACCTACACTATCAAATTTTCACATACATTTATATTATTGCAACTTCAAAGACCAACTTTGTTTCTTGCACTTTTCTATAGGACACGGGATATCTCACACTCAGTAAAAATATACATATATTAAAGTACTGAAAAACAGTTGAGTAAATGCATATCTTACGTATATACTGTACCGTGAACTTGAAGGTAGAAGAAAGAAGGAGTAATTTTAGAAATGTTGATCTTGGCATTCACCGGTGTCAAACAATGGACAAAAGAAGAGCATACACAATGCATGTGTACACAAATATGGCAGTCTCACCACTATTGTTAGTTCATCTCGGTTCATTTTGATTTCCTGACCATTTACATTTCAAAGGATTCAAATTATGTTTGCATTGCATGATATTGTCTTTATTTTCGTCTTTCAAAGGAACGATGGTAGTTAAAGGAAGAAAATGGTCCTAATTTATTATTGGCACCCCGTTATTTTGAATGTTGACTCTAATAAAATTGCAATAAAATTAGGAATGATGATACATTTTAACCACGGCTTATAATAGTAATCTTACGGTATCATCATGGCTGACGTAAGTTAAATGTCTAGGGCAGTTCGGAAGCTCAAATTTCAAATAATGATGACATGAAGGTATAACCGGACCGGCATTGATTTGTATTGTATTTTGCTTTCTACGCGTAGTATGGGAGTTTTTGAACGGTGTCCATTGTCATCTTCTGTTTTGAAACCATTTTGATAGCAGGGATCAAACCAACAAGACTAGTTAAATCAAAAGCTCATTTAACATAATTTTACAGTACAATGTTCCCGTCAAAAGACAATGAAAACTGTCATTTTGTGTAAGCATCTTTATCCGGCTTCTGTAGTTTCGACGGGCAGCTTAATTTATGTGTGTAAGTATGTAGATGGAAGCTATATTAGACGTCTGATACAGTTTATTTTTTCCAGGCATCTTGTCCCTTCATGTTTTGATGAGGGAAATGTTAGAATGTAACAACCTGACAGATTTAAAAAAAATGAACATGTCAAAAGTCAACGGCACTTGACACTGAACAAAGGCAGTCAAGTTCATTATATTTTTATGCTCACAATGCTAGAGAAACTTTTCTTTTTAGATGTTTAAACCGATTGTGTAATTTAACTTTATGCTACTCCATACATATTACATATATGGAGCACAGAAATAACGTGTGTTGTTTTTTGCTCTTGTACAAAGTACCTTGACATTGTCATTTTGTATAAAATGTGTGTAAACTACACATCACAGTGCTGATATCTGTATAAATAATTAAATCACTCATTGTTTTTCCCTAGTAATTGCCATCAGAAAAAGTAAATCAGAAGACATTTAGACATGCATGCTTATACGCACGCATACATTGAAAAAACTGGATTGTACTGAGTACTGATACAGTCAGTTGAAAGGGGTGAATGGAGGAGCGGAAGTTTAAAACAAATAATACTGCTATAGTTTAAGGGCAAATCATGATAATAAAGGTTAATTTTGAGTCTAAGTGGAGGATTCTATGTGTATGCCTCACAACTATTTACAATACTGTGGTGTTTCACGAACAATCCGAAGCGTTGACACCAAGCAGCCCACACAAGCCGGAAGTCAGACCGTATGTGAATATAGCTTTAGCTTTCCAATCTCAAAACAATAACACCACAACGTACATAGTGCATAGGGGACCGGAATTCTACAGTACATATATATGTGCATTATGTAGGTGTTATGGTACTCGTATGTTACTGCATGTACGATTTCAGCTCAAGCCAAACACAATAAAAAATAAAACAACGAGTGTTGTATAAACTTGAAGAAAACTTTCTGATTGAAAGTCATTAAAAGCCAAAGTAAATAATAACAATAATTCTTGAACTTTTGATGTGCAGTACATATAATGTATTGGAGCACGCAATTTTAATGCAAATACAAGGTAATATGTATAACAGCATTCAAAGGTGAAAAAATGGAATGCAGAAAAACTATCGATGAATATCCTATACAGTAGTGCATGAGAAAAGTACAAATCTGCAAAGTAGAAACACAGTTTTTACTATCGGCAATGAAGAATGAATAAATAAATAAGAAGCCTTTACGGGGGTATTTAAATAAAAATAAAATTGAATAAAGAGACGTTTAAATCAAAATATTACGACGCAATAACGAATTGTAGACTTATTAAATGATCACTGGAAATTTGCTGGGCACATTGACACAGAGTGCAAAACTACGGCATGTAATGTCTTTTGTGTTTCATAACTAGATATAAATGCACAGTCAACTCTGTCCCTGTGACAATAATTTCTTCGTGAAAAGCATAGAATCTGCATGTGTACAAGGGGTAAATGGTCATGAAATTGAATGAAATGAATATGTGACAGCATAACGACATTGTAACAAAAAATGTTGAAAAGTTATACATAATAGCTTCAATTGAAGTCAAGCTGTGACCATAATGTGAACATGTCTTTGAATTTCTCGCTTCATTGCTATCGTTATTATTATCATTATATATATGTATGACTACCACTATTACGAATAATTGAAACCTACTATTTAATTTTACAAGTTTCACTTCCCGCCTCCTCGTTTTCATACAATTGAGGCATATGCACTAACCTTTGATTCAAGTAAATGAGCTTTGTGCAGATAACTATTACACTAAATATTTACATGTATATGGAGATACTTACGTACTACGTACATATGTTTGTACAAATAATCAAGCCAAAAGGCCTTTCAACTTTAACGTATAGCTATGAGACACATTACACATTTAATCATGAAACTCGTGGCCATATAAATAGTACACAGAACAGAGATGGAAATCTTTAATGAAACGAAACAAAACAAAATAATAAAACTTTATTAATTCACGAATTCCAATCTTCAACCAAAATACTGACATAATAATCTGTACATAAAATGCATGTTATTGTACATACCTATCATTACGTTACATAAGCGGAGAGATTCAGAAATCAGACCATCGGATGCTGAGATGATTCCTATTACTCAGCAGGAATTCTTTATTCCGCGTAAGAAACTCAGTTGGGATGTGTAAAGAGTAAAGAGCAAATGAAGCGGGGAAATTGAGATGAGTGAGACATTCACCATGGAATAAATAAATCTTTAACCCCCGGTAGTTGATTCGATTTAGAGAACTAGTGACCTTGAATCGCCGTGTTTGCATTCAACTGCGCTAAACTCTGATTTTTACTGAAATACATATCTGTAAAATAGTTATATACTTGCATTACATAAAGTCACGACGGCTCCAATTTCTCCATTAACACTGTAAAGAAAGATTACTCTACTTCACAGCGTAAGACTTGAATGACGTTTAATTATTTGATTAGAATTTGTGATGAATTCGCTATAACTTTCAATCTTCACGTCATTCAATACGTTTTGTACCCAACCTGTTTTAAAGCAAATATTATTACAATATTATTATACCACTGTCTTGGGAAACCTCAGGTTGTAATTTTCAATCTCAATCAAACTCTCCACGATACGCACAAACTAAAAGCATCTTTGCTCCTGCGGACTTTATTAACATGGTGCAAGTTGAGAGAGGATTTTGCATCTTCTTGTTTCTGGTATGAAAGAACTATACAATATTACGCAATTAATGCATATATTTTTTTACATACATACAAACGCGGTAGTTTTATAGTTCTTTGCCTTCCTTGTCGTCATGCCTCTCCAGTCCAGACAAGCGGGTGAAAAAAGTTGCCCCGTAAAACTTAACTTATTTTGTTTAATGACTGAGTCACAGTATGTTGCATATACATAGTAATATACATATAGAAACTTTAATTGAGCCTCAGCAGGTTGTCGTGAACCAGTAGCGTAATATCATACTTTATACTTTGCCCTCATGTCATATTAATTTATGTTTGTACGTAATATTTTGCCAAGCATGCATACATATGAGCACAAAATCTTTCTATATTTCATGGATTTGATAATGAATACACTCATTCTTTCTAAAATATACAAAAGTCCCCATGACGTATGATTTATTAAAACGTCTTTAACATTCAATTTCTGTCCATGAAAGTTTCTATTCAATTTTGGTTTAAATTTAAATTTTTATCAAAAATCAAACGTGACATCACATATAGCATGTATTTGTGGAGATATGCACTAGACATATTATACTGTAAAACTTCAGCTTTAATTGTATTTAACACCTCATTAACAGTACATTATGATGATGTGATGTGATAAAGTATCATATTACGATAAGGTCGTCTAATACCTACAGATGAAAGCAGACGCAAGCCCTATCGTCATCCTCCTCATAATTATGCACTCCACGCAAGATCAATGTACATATTGTTTAAAGTAAGGAGGCTCCATTATTTATTTATTTATTTATATGCATACCCATTAATTATTGCTCCTTTGTTACATCGTCTTCAGAGGGATATCAAACCAAACAACGCTTTGATGCATTTAAATTAAAAGCGGTAGTACATAGTTGTATGTAATAAGACATCTCTAAAAATCAATCATTGTCGATGTTCACGCAGACAAGTTTTTCTATATCTGTTTTAACCTTACTTAATTAATAATTCACGTCGCATGAGTAAATCACGCACAAAACAAAATGACAAAACGTATGGGGAAGTTTATGGATGTATTATTACGCAATGATAAGAACTTTATGACGAGTTTCAAGCTAATAAACAATATTATTTTTTCATCACTGAGGGGCATTGCTGGGGATTGAAGATAGGAGATTCGACTGAAGGCATGATTCCATTTGAAAAACAAAGCTAATTACATTGTAATGTTGTAAAATACATGCATATATGTATATTGATATTTTCCACGGTATTGCATACATGGAATATAAATTTGCCATTGTTTCATCTTGATTCTTGCATGCTATGTGCATGCAGTTTGAGACATACATAGAAATACACACCTCATAGTGTTTATATTATGCGTGAGTTCATCCCTGATTTTCCCGTGAATTATTCAAAAATAATACGATATTTACAAATGTTGTTCCTTACACTTCTCTTTCGTTTTCTTTTCCTTTCGATGTGCACAACTCGCAGCTTACTTACAATTTGTAATGCATGCCATGCTCAGGATTTCAATTCAAGGCAAACAATGCAAAAATATTAATAATGATCGCACGGAGGCAATTTCATTTCTTTCTTCCCGTCCTTCCTCGCTAATTATTTTCATATCTGTGTCAACGGCAATCCTACATTAATTCGTGTTTGATGCTAGTACTGTATTTATTTATTTGTTTAATACTCTCTCCCATTGGACTATGATTATGAATGCTGCGAGAACGAGAGCCCTAACTACTGACTATACATTATACATACATATACTACAGCTAAAACTTTGACTTGCCAGTTGCATATATGCATATTTAAATATTCCTTGCATTCACATAATGCAATATTAAAATTAAAAATTGCAATACTTTATGCATGCAGCATAGTTGCATGCAAGGATTAATTTTAAGGAATGGGTTCAGACATGAGTTTTTTCTATGCTGTGCCATTTCCAAGTGGAACTGGCTTACAATTTAATTTCTGTACGTCTTTGTCTTATGGCATATTATTTGACTATTTGAATCTCGGTCTATTTGTCCATTTTATCACCCGCCTTTTTTCGTAATCGGAAGTTTACTTTGGTATGCAATTTTGCAGTTCTCTGTAAGCCTATTCTATATTTGCTGTTAGTGTCGAAAAAACACCATATTGCGCACAATACAAGGGCTATCCTCTTCTTTATCTATAGCTAACATGCAAAAATGTGTAATTCAAATCCGTTTCTGTAATACCTATATACTTTGTATTTTGTACGTGTCCATGTTTGATACTACTGAATTGAATTGAATGGAAATGGCAAATGGAGTTTTGAGTGTTGAATATGTAAAATGTAAAAGCTACCTTGTAATTTACACTTCTTTTCAAACACCTTCAAATGCATGCTTATAAATGCGCTAAGTTCACTTTGCACAAAAGAATATTGCATCTTCTTTTGTTTCTGTACTTATAGAACCACTATGATCAATACATAGAAATATACCATAATTTGCAATTGCAATCCCTGTGAATCTGGTGTCAAAATGTCAAGATTTTCACAGAGTAGAAGAAGAAAACTGAAACTTTGAGACTGTAGGGCTCCGGGCGGTTTAACATTTAACGTCCAAACGTGTATTTTTAAAGGTTTGAAAGACAACCCGACGTAAACGTATGTAAGTATATAAAGCTAGCTCGGTATTTACATTTTACGTCTGATAATTTGTGTGGTATGAAAGTTACAGGGTTGTGTGACGATGATGGTGATTATATGGTGATTCCTTTTGACTTTGCGACGTGGTCGTGTGTATCTTTCTCTGACAAACATTATGTACATATAGATGTACTTATGATAGCTTCTTTTACCTTTTAATTTTGCATCTTCTATCCCTCCAACATCAAACATCTCGAATCACGCCTTGACTCCCTTTGAAGTTTTTGATGGCAAAAGGTAAAACCTGTAGTTAAGGAAAATCTCTATAGAATTTGAGTCTCTCAAATCCCTGCAACATGTCACACTCTCTGACATGCCGCACTACACTATTATTATCATTATTTCGTCACAATCGTATGCAATATCCATATGTAGCTATAATATCAGATGTTTACATTGTACGTGATTGACAATTTTCCTGAGCTTTATGATACAGCATTTAATATAAAACGCTCTCTCTTCCTATTGTATATACATACTTATCCACAAAAGAAATTGCCAAGTCAATTTTACCTTCTCTTTATGATTTCAATACAAATACGATCATATAGTAATAATTATGAAGACGATGAATCACATTTAGATTCAGATTCAAATGCAGCTTGTATCGGTGTACATATAGCTTTACAGTTAATGGTATATCCATCATTATCATTAAAATAATGCAGGTTTTCTTTTGAAAATACATGTAATCAAGTATCAAAAGATTCCATATCTCTATCATTATGTGCTTATCGACCTGTATAATTTGAATTTACGAGATTATCATTACTACGTTTCATTCATTCATACATCGTACGACATTGATAGGGAGATTTTTTTCATTGGTAATAAGTATGGAAAATAAAATATAAAATACCATTACATTTCTACACACTAAAAAATACATATGATTTGTAAGCAAAGACATTTACAGTCAATTCAATTCAGTCAAAAACACATCAAATTGTTGACAGCAAAAAATGTTGTGTGAGGATCGTGGATAGAAGAATCTATATCCACATTATACGAGTTTTCCACCCTTTATTAAAATCCTCAATCTTGAATGGCCGTATAATCTAAGACATTGTATGAGAATACAGTATTATAAAGAAAATGGCATTCTACCGGCGTAAAGACAATGGACAATACAATTCATGGATGTCTTTATCATCTGTGCATATTCATCGAGGTCCATTTCATCTCTTTTATAAAACTTACTTTCGTCATCATCATTACTATCGTCGTCGTTGGTGGTGTTTGTCAATGACGATGAAACATGGAGTTATACATACACGTATGTGTCCTTCCGCCAGCATGTGACAGAAGCTTGATTGAGATGCCTGCCATAAAAATATCTCCTTGCGAATAAGGGTTTCACATAATGACGTTGTTGTAACATTTTATACACTGACACAAAATGTTGTTTTATTTTATTGGGTGTTTATACACATACATTATGCGCTGAATTATCTCAGTTCTACATATTGCACATCAATGGTCAAATTAGCACCGTGTTCTATATGGTACACGTAAATATTTTATTGCAATGTCTATAGTCGTTAATAATCTGTTCATTTCTTGTTGGCCAAAAATACAAGAAAAAATGTATAATCTACACATACCAAAAAGTTTCACTTTTTACACATACATACTGTTCAGGTGTCAATCGAAGTTCTTTCTCCCTGTGTCGTAATATAGCATCTTATACTCTAGTTATATTCAAAGAGATTGAAATGAAATCGAAAACTTGCAGATTGTTGCTGTTATTGATGTCTTTATGTGCTATAGAAAGCTGTACATCGGTGACACGAAATTGATCCAGTTTTTAAATGACAAGTAAAATGAGTACGATTATACACATGTCATATGCTACATGTTGCTATTTGCATCTCGTCGTAACCGAAGAAGGTGTTCAAAGAGTCACATTCGTGTACCGTCTCAAATTCCAATTGCATGTCACATGATGAGCTATTATGACAATATATTTTGCAATTCTATATCATTGCCCATTTATATTTGTTTTTACCCATGTCTGTGGTACTTTCAACGGCAATTAATTTACTAGTGATTTTTTTCAACTTGACCACCCTTACTATGCAAATGTAAACAGTCAAACTTGAAGGCTGTTTGACTTATTGTTAGCAATGGTTATTACTGTGGATTTTGGAGAAACAACATTTATTTATCAACTTGTGACAAAAATGTGAGATGTAAAGTTTACTGACTGCTTGTAAAATTTTGACGGTTGAAATCTCAGGTTAAAAAAAACATTAGAAAGTATTTCTTGATTTTTTGCACAAAGTACCGCCTGCCAAATTACTGCAAATATATTTTGCTTGTGTATGTGTCATACACATACCTATACGCTTTGGACTTTTCTCACCACCATATTTTATATTTTGAGATTTATTGGGAATAGCCGTCACATTTTTTTCTTCCACTTGTCAGTGCTGATACAAAAAATTGGTAGAAAAGTATAATCTTCAGAAAATATATGGTTGTATGTATTTTATACCAATGCGTGTATGCGTATCTCTGAGATGAAACCACAGTCACTCAGTTTTGAATTAATTGGAGTATGAAATTGAAACCACAAAGTATGACACAGTCATGATGTATGTGCATTTGTTTGCACTGTATTTTTTATTGTAAAACCACAAGTTTTCATTTTTCCGAGAACACGGAAATATCTCTTTCCCTTTTGCAATTCTCATTCTTACTTATGTAAAAACAAAACAAAGGCAGTAGGATGCTTTTGTATTTGTTTATAAATTATATACTAAGTACGTTTTATATAGGTAGGAAAAAGGAAGAGTGCAACAGTGAGTTGGATTTCTCAAATCATGCGGAAAACCAAATGTGACAGCTGAATCACGATGCCCATTTCAATGTAGCTAAGTAATTTTAAGCTCATTGCAAGTTTATTGCGAGTTATTTAGATTTCCATGTATTACGAGTATATTTCAAATTAATTTAAGCATCCATACCAATTAAAATATTCTTGCATCACTTCAAATCTAATATCAACCTAATTTGATTTCATTTAACTTGCATCAAATTTCTTTCTATCGATTTTGCAGCAAATTGCTTTTCAAGTGTTCTGAAAGTGTATATTGTATATTGTACAACCTGTTACATAATATCAGGAAAAACTGTTTCTGGAGGTCGTAAACAAGTGAGGATTTAACCCAGAGAAATAACTTCCCACACAGCAATCACACTGGACCATGTCAACTCATGCACGAGTTGAAAGTTAAATCTCGGGCGGTTTTAATTCTTCTCGTGTATATTTACTCAGTGTACAGTGTACACACTACACACACGTCATGTGCAGTCTTTATTACTTTACAATGTGTCCCTCATTTTCACACGGGTAAAATGAAGTTTGCTATTAAAACCAAACGTGTGCTGAAAATATCTGGTACACTGCCCGCAATTTTACGTTTATAACTACAATAGAAAACCCACTGACGTCTTTCCGCCGGCTCTCCGTGCAAAATAAAATGGGTCGACATATAGATACTGTTGTATAGTCTACTGTATATTGCATGAATTTAGACTGCCATTCGCAATTCTATGCATCCTTTCAGTTCTTTGTTTACTGAGGTACAACATTGGAACCTTCGTATTAGCAACTTTATAAAGAGTCGTATTTTGTACATGCTCTACTCAAATTTATTTGTATTTACGACAGCCTACACAATAATGCAATAAGCGTTTATGAGGAGAGTGTGCAACTCGACTTCCTGTATGTCATCTTCTGCTATGTCTACATACATTCCGGGGACTTTATCATTAGGCATTTGAATAAAATACTATGGAAAATAAAAAACTTTAAAACTACAATAAAATTACAGCTTCCTCTTTGCTCGCATGATACTGCCATTCAACTTGCGAATACTCGTATACATTTATACTACACAAAATGCACGAAAAAGCTGTGTACCAAATATTTGAAAAATTTACGACATCGCGGTATCATTCGCGAATGGCAAAGCTCAAGATACATACATAGGTTTGACTTTGACCTTGTTGTCAGATTCCATTTCGGACATTTTTCTTGTATTTATGCCTTACACAATATTTTTTTACTGTCCCCTCAAAGCTTCGAAATACACTTGTACTCATCAATTGCACTATGGTTTTAAGTTTTCTTGCATTTTCTTATCGCACTTGTCTAATATTTGTCGCCAATTTATTTTTAACCTTTTTATTTTTATGTCCGTTTTTTTATCCGTTTAAATTTTGTAAAAACATGTCGGGAAAACAACAAGTGACACATGCCAGACATTCTTCGCCTGCCTTGTATTTCTTTAACCATATGTATGAAAAAACCAAGTGCTTTACTAACAACTACATAAATGCACTCACGTAACTTTTATATTACATATATCTACCCACACCTTTCTTTTCAAAAGTCTACATGTTATGCTGTGCTACTCCACTTGAATCTTTTATTTCTATTTTTTATTGTTGTTATTAATAACCCAGAGAAAGAGATGCAGGCACACAGCGATCGTCCACATTGAATTTGAATGCTTGGTACTCTGAACTCTATCAGCTGGAAATTGGAAATAAAATATATCATCTGCATTACAGGATGACATAACAGTATTGCCTTTATGTGTATTAACAAAATCACATCATCAGACCGTGAATAAAGGGATGAGCATAAGAAATGAGCAATACAATAGATGCAGTAAACTAACACTTATCCACATAAATACAACGTATCTGCATGTGTACACTATATAGATTAGAACACATTTATTACAAACGAAAAACCTTTGAGGGCAAAAAAGGGAAGCAAAAAAGAAATGGTATGCAATCTAACAATGGTCAAGTGATAATAGCATAATGTAATAGTTAAAATTGTACACAATACGCATCAACATAATCACGTAGGTACATATTATTTAGTTAATACAAAAAAAATGCAATGTATTGAATAAAAAGGGGGATACCGATAACTGAACACAAAACACAAACTAAATCTTCATCTAAATCGTCAAAGCATCAAAAGACTTTGAGAAACAACATTGGATGAACATCTTCGATTGGAGTTTTCTCAAGTCATCTTTTCCTCATTATTTTCTTCAATGCCTTCCATTGTGCATGGATCACATACACACGTATACACAACGTTATTTCATGTGCAGATGCTTAAAAAGATGGTCGATCTCCCTGAATCTTGTTCAAAAAAGCATACATATTTATGTTTACAGATATAAGCTGACGCATGTATGGATGTAAGTCAATAGTAATCAGTGAAAAAATCAAAGACAGTTTTAAAAATGCACGCGCGTCTGTACAAATAAACAGTACATATACATACAGTGAAAATAGCCGGATGGATGAACGGACGTGGAGCAATGTGAATAACAATTATTCAATAATTTTAAAAGTGGATTATCTGAACGACTTTAGCTCAACTATTTATGCATGTATAATGTATATCCGTACAAATTCAAAGTGACGAGAGCTGTTGTTGGTCGCTGTCGCTCCATGTTGGCCACAGAAAGAGTAAAGAGGGCCGCCGACAAGAGAAAAAATCCATGCAGTGTATATACTTGATGCTTCCATCAATCTTTGTATCATTTAATGCAAAGTAAAATGCAATGAGTCCGAACAAACATGAAAAGCAACTGTTCATCTTGCATCTCGCACGCCCAGCTGGTATCATCATCATCATTTGTTTCCATGCAGGACGGACAAGGAAAAGGTAAAATACTTGGCATGATGTAGATGTAGATTTTTGATGTGGATATTGATGTTGATGGGAATGCTGAAGTGAGGAATACATTTATCTGCATCTTGGTATTCGAATTTCAATTCCGACCAAGGCTTCACTACTATACATACGCATAAAATATATTCATGCAGTTGTATATTGTGAACACATTTAGAGATGCATGATAATTTGACATTGTCCATACGTAAGTACGTCCATGATGTGCGATTCAAAAATTGTTGAAATTTTTTCCCTGTTGGAGCTTCGTTGACTGAGCACTGAAATTTCCGCCGTCCTCTCCTTCTCCTCACTTATCGTCAGCCTGTCTATCTCACAATATCTAACTCCTACGTATCTAACATATGTACAAAGCATGTACATTGTACAATGTGCAATACGTAGACGATGACGATTATGCATCCTCTATTTACATAGAAAAGCAATATCGTAGTCGTGATTTAGGACTTAACACTGAACTTATTGACTCGCTCGCTGCCAACTGCCAGAGCGCACACCAAAAGTAAAACATTGGTCGAAGCAACGGGAAACCTTTTATACACATACATACATACATGTTATATTATTTGTATGTATGTAGTAAACAGAAATAATATATCTATGAGTACTCAGAATAAAGTTCAGCTGACATTGTTCCCGTGAGATTTTTTGTTTTGACTTTTTAGCAAGGCGGAGTCGTAGGTTAAATGTGTTGCTTTTGAACTTCTGCCTAATCCATACACATGTATACCTATCTAAGATCCAAAGATGAAGAAGAGCAAAAGGCCAGGAGAAAAGTAAAGAGATGAAAAGCGTAGTTTGAAAAGGGCACACGACATGCATTTATGTGTTAAATATACTGGTAGTTTTTTTGCATCAGAAAATCAGAGCAATTTACGAATCTTTCAAGTTTGCGTTACATGCAAAATAGATACACATTCACCAGACGAAGGAGGATTAAATTACACATTGCGTGCTAACCACACTGCTTATACGACTTGCGAATGTACATATGTAGGTATACCTAAATACTTGTAGCACTCACAAATACTTGATTTAACCCAGGACGAGGTTCGAATTTGAGACTTCTTCTATAATAATAATTAG
Organism: Sminthurinus bimaculatus; assembly: GCA_034698285.1. NCBI lineage: Eukaryota > Metazoa > Arthropoda > Collembola > Symphypleona > Katiannidae > Sminthurinus > Sminthurinus bimaculatus. The sequence continues at coordinate 16,811 of JAQIVE010001218.1, forward strand.
AATAAAAAGAAGACGAGTAAGCAGAGAAATGCGATGATAAAGATGATGATGGCAGCCTCACACATCAAATTGCACCACACCAAACCACCACGTAACTATAGCTAATAATTGTCTACTGTCGGTATGAGTGTAAGTGCGTATCTACATATTATACATCTGTGAGTGTGGATGGTGCACGGCCTGAAAAAGGAAAGGAAGATAGAGGTTTTGAGGGAGAAACTAATTACCGGTATGTGAATATATACAGAAGACTAGACTAATCACTAAGTAAAGCAGGTGTCTGTAGCCGCTGTATATATTCTTCAAGTATGTACGCAGTAGTATGTGGAATAGGCCGTTTGGGATTAGAACCAGAAAGTGGAGTCATTAATCTGCTCACGATGGTGAGGAAGAGCAAGAGGACCACGAAGAAAATATGCACTAAAATTAATGTCTGTATTTAAACATTCCTCCAGATTCTTATAAATATATGTACATGCGGTCATCTAAATCTCTTGAAAAATGACCGAAATCCTACAACATAGCTTGGAATGTATGTTGAGGAACATATTTTGCTAGGCGCATATTACCAGAAAAGATTCGCCGCATGCATCTTTTACAGCATGAGTTTCTTAAGTTGAAGATTTGCCTGTTTTAATTTGTGTAATAAAAATACCAGTCGCGGAGGGAGATAAAACTAAAAAAGTGTTGCATGCAAGAAATATGTAATAAAATCGCAAAAACACCTTTTCTTGATTATATTATATAATGTGATGATGATCATGTTTCGAATTTTAAGCTTCTAAATAAAAATGCGTAAATTTGCATACCCAACCTACATAAATAGAGAAATAAAATATCTTGCTATAATATACATCAGTGATGAACCAGAACAAGCCTTAGGGCGATGGCTATATGTATGAGTATGACTATGACCATGGACAACAGCTTAGCGAATTATTGCCGACTTTGAGGACAAGACGGATGACGATACAGATAAATAGTAGTCTAGTGGACACAGGAAAAGAGAAAATCCTGAGCACACTACATACATACATACATGATACAAAAAAAGAGCATTCATCTGTCCACTGGGACAAATAATACTGCCCGAGTCTGATATCCTAAGCCGGCTATTCATTTACGGTAATGGAATGGTAATTGGGCAAGTTTTTTTGCTAATGGCGGTGTGTCTACCTCTAGATATATATTATATTATTACACTCATTCTGACTTTGGGCTAAACAATCGGAGAGTTCTTTGAAGATTATTATACATAGAGGATTTTGAGAAAAATAGGATTATACAAGCCAATAACTAATAACGACTATGATAATAGCAATAATAATAGTTGTAATAAGTTCATAATGTACCCGAGCTGTATTTAAGATAAGAGTAGGTAGTTATACACTTGTATTATGTATTCTGTACAAGGAGGTGCTTTGGCCAACGGTATAGTATGGTATGCCATGGTATGGTACAATGCTACAATGGCAAACATGACTTGACTCGGTTTTCTTTGTCTTCACAGTTCATCACATCACATCTCATCATCCAGATTAGCTACAACATTTACTACTTACCACAGACACAGTAGGTTACTATTTTACTCTTGCTGATTACCATTAATTTGTGAAATGTGCATGCATGTACAGTACATGTCTACACATATACTGACTGCTGAGAGATAAAGACAGAGAGAAAGGCACAGCAGACCACAGGACTCTCACGTCCCCCACACACATACATACATACAAATTATCTGTGCAGAAAGAAAGAAGAATGAAGTGAGTCAACTGAAAACAAATTAAGACATTTTTAGGCTGTAGGTCGCAGGTGTATGGCACGGGATGGGTAATGAGTACATATACTATATAATATGTGTTTTTAGAGTGTCATCACCAAGAAGATGGTACATATACAGTTGTAATATAAATTGCAGATAGACAAAACTATTGTGTGTAGTAAATAGTCGAGAAATAGTAGCAAAAAAGAAGAAGCACAAGACCAAAACAAGACTACGGACTACAACTATGTACACTTATCATAATCATAACCATACCATAACCATCAGTGTAAACCATAAAAAATGACGACATTTCTCCAAACTTTGTTCATATTTGGTGCTCTTTGGGCAAAAGAGCAACACATGAACATCAATAACTATGAATATACAAGAGAACGACCGTGTAATAGCAACGATAACACATATTCATGTAATCTTCTGTTTATGACCAAACAAAAAATTACAAACGGTGACCAGTCATAATATGTACAATACAATACCAATGTACATAGTAAATATTGAATTTTATAGCGTGCGTTCATCACAATCGTATAAGTTGCAGTAAAAATCCATAACAAAGTATCGAAAAAAATAATACATCGAAGCAACAGAGAACGAAGAAGAATGCTCATGATAAAAGCACACAATATTTATTTATACATGTAGTCATTTCATAACCTTATGCTTCTTAATACCTAATACCTCTCACATTCCTTTCTTTAAATGCAAGCATAAAAAGTAAACACAGTGTAGGTACTTGTTGTTTGCAAAATTCTCGCGTCAAAATCAGAAATCAGAGTTCCAGCCCATTTACCATTAGTCCGAATTTTTTAGGCAGTCGTTTGTAGTTTGTTGTTTATAGTTTGTATACTTACCCACAATAAGCATGCACATACTCGAACATGCAGTATTGTATGTTCGACTATGAAAAAAGTAAAATATATTCTGCATTCCTCGTTTTGTATTCCGTTTGATCTAGGTTATGGCACCCTTACTTTTAGCATTGATTATTAATATGTGCGATAACCCTATTACAACTAAAACAACCTGCATAATCATGCATGTAAGTGATGTTGTGATTAACCTAAACTTACATAGATAAACTTTACTGGTGGCTACGTGCTCAAATCAATCATAACTATATGAACACGAATGCACACGAATGTAAGATGAGAAGAAATGCAGAAAATTATGTATGAATGCATAGGTATGTAGTATGTATATTTTCATGCTGCAAGAGCTCCCAACTATACATAGCTGTGACGTACTGTCTAGAAAATAAAGAAGTACGGCTCAAATTATCAATTACCATGCACATACAATATACATATTATGCATGTCGAGTCGAAGCGAGCAAACTTCACCCTGCGAATGCCAAAAGCATGCTGTGGACTTCTCCTCGAAAAGTTTTTTGCTTTTCGATACGCTAAGACTGACAATGAGATTAAGCCTATATACATAGTAAAAGATGCATCTTGTTTTTATTTCTTTATCTTTCAGGCATTGTTTGAGCATTTTGTAGCAAAATGTCTTTATTAAAACGGTGTTTTTCCAATGTAAAATCACGATAATTTCTTCAAATTACAGAGGTCGACGAGGCAAATCGGTTACATTATATCGCATAAATGCAGCACTTGACTGTCGATTTGAGTCATCTTTATGTTTATGTATGTTTGTATATGGAATATGTAATAGTTTCAATAAATTATGGTTTATGGCAGAAGCCTGCCAGTCTGAATTAGTGGACGACTCCCAAGTCTCACTTGAAGCTACAAAGTTCAATATCAAACTGATCGAACATTATGGTACATGGTAAGAAGCAAAATATCTTTAACTAATAACACTAATAATATTCAGCCACATCAGGTTCTGATCTAACAACAAGTGTACTTTCCATCGACATCGACCACAACCTCATACATCTCGCATACATATTATGTATCTTGCATTTTAAAAGTTAGCTAACACACCTTTTTTCCTCAAAGCACAATTCCAAAAATCCCAATACATAAAATACATCGTTAATAATGGATCTGATGTGCAGCTCAAGTTCGTCTTCATGACATGGTGACATGACATAATATGTACATAATTTCAAATCAAGGTTTCCCTTCCCATTTTAATTATAATATTATATTATGTGACTCATTTTTGACTTTTCAAAGAAAGAAATCCAAAAAGTCACCACCAAATCAAGTGCTTCGACGTCTAGCATTTAACCATTTTATTTTTAATGAAAGCTCACTAATTATAAGCACACACATACAGACGAATAGTTCAACAAATTACTTGTCACATTTTACATCGTATCATAATATTCACTTTATTGTCTCTCACGCTCATTTGTTCAACTAGATTTTTCATGTACAATATCAGCACCAAAACTCAAAGTGCATGTTTTCTTCATATATGGAATAATAAGCTGCTGCTCTTTTTTGTAAATAGGTATGTAGCTGGTGTAAACGGCGTAATTAATTGAGGCTGAGATTCCCACAAAGTACACACAGCTAACTATGGTATGAAACAGACAAAGAGATTTGCGTCACAAGACAAAATACAATATAATGGAAAATACAATGCGGTGTAAGGACAGAGAGGGACAAACCTGACTGAAAAATGTACTCATGTGCTTATGGTACATCTATGCATGCACAAATGTGAACATTTCATGTAAATAGCTAAAAGCAATAAGTCTGCTTCAGAATTTGCATGTACCACTATTTGTTTCCCAGTTACCGGCGTAATTTACAATTTTCTCATACTCAAATACTTACGCGACAGACACGGTATGCATACAGTCGATGTACTTACACTTGTATATATGGCACGTACCATAGTGGGGGGCTCGGAGCTTTCTTTTGTTGTTTCACTGCAAAATATTTGAGTTTGTACAAGATATTTTATGAAAAGTAAGTCATCGTATCAAAGTCAGCAAGAACAAATGTTTACCTAAATAAATGTCTATGCGGAACGGAAGAGACGGGAAATTTCCGTATCCATTTAAGGTTTTATGGCTGACAATCCATCATGACCGTTAAAAATGGGTCGCAAGCCATCTTGTAGCAGAGGATTGAGAAGAACCATGATCCAGACAAAAATGGATTATATTATGGACGTCCCGAGTGTAGTTATTGTTGTGTTGAGCTACCTGCAGTGTACAGTGTACAAGTATGTACATATCAAAGTTCTGGAAGATATTTGGTAATAAATGGCGAGCCATTAAGGTCTCGAGAGAATAATAATTGAGCCCTTTATCTCAGTCTCCAGCATGTTTAAATGTGACTGCAAGGATGAAACGGAAAATTAAGCTGTTGTATAATACAACTTGTATTGCCTGATGTAAGAATGGGCAGCCACCGAGCACAAATAAGTAAGCATTTACATACATCATTCATCTTCGTCACCTATTCAAATTCAAGTTTCAACCCAATCAGATTTACAGATTTACGCCTCGAATCCTACCGAAATTCAATCCTTTCAATTTTTCATTACCATGGCATGCATTAAATTTATTACTATTGCCTATGTATGTAAATGAGTACACCTAAACCTATACAAATAGTCCAACAGTCTTTGCGTTTTCATAAATACCTATTAAATATTTGTTTATAAGGTGTATTAAAGAGCCATTAGCTGATTAAACTGTGTGAGACTCCAGGAGGATTTGACTATTGAGTTAATTGCTTACAGTTATTATCGATTCTTTCAGGTTATATAATATTCTGACCCAATGTGGTTTGCATTAAAGATTAAAGTACTTGTAACGGAAAAATATTGGCAGACAAAAGACAAAGGCAGACTTTATGACACAAACTATGAAGTATGAATGGTGAAGCACGTTATCAGTGTAAATATTGTATCACTCATATAATACCTAGTCGTGTGATATATTATGTGCAATATTATTATGAACCATCCTCCTATTTCACTCTCCCTTTCCACTACCAACATACATACATATTACTTTTCTCTCTTCTCTTTCTCTCTCGTCTATCAAAAAACGTCTTCAAGAATCAATGGTGTCTTCTTTTTCTCTCAAATTACGAAATTTTCAAATCTTATATGCTATGATGTGTATTCAAAGGTAAAATACAGGGTGTACAATAACCAAGCATTTAGGGAGGAGCATGAAAGGAGCTTTACACGCCAAGGGAAAAACTCTTTTTATTCTGCAAATCCAAAATCATGCCTGTATATTTTCGTCGTCTGTCCCGTGCTTGGGAGCTTCTAAATAGTTACCTTAAAACGCAAGTCTATATTCATATTCACAACAAAACCATAAATTGCATTAACAATTTTCCTTGTCTAGAATTGAAGCCAGTTTAAACATTGAGAATATTTTTTACATAATATTCCACAAACTGTAAGAACATGAATAACAAAAGGAAATAAGCTCTCATTTTATATCATTACATGTATGTATTTTCTTGAAAGAAATAAAAACGCCTACAATCAACAAACTTTCATTGAGTCATTGTGTTAGGAAATTATTTTGATACTACGTTTTTTCTCTAATACACATAACATAACGATTGCTATGATTATGGTTATTATTACCAAAATCGTCATTGCCATTTCTTAATATGATTAGCTTAAATTAAAAAAAACATTATGCACAGTTTTCCCCTCGAGAGCCTACCTTTGTCCACAGTATTATGCGCATGCACATTGAAGCTAATGCTTAAGTAAAAGTGAACCGTCTTTTACTATTCTCTGGAATTAGCCCATATATGTATACTGATAGAAATAGAAACTACTTGAGAAAAAAACGCAAGTTTTTGTACAGTATAACAAACACTTAAACAATCATTAAGTACTTTACGATTTTACAAGTATGTATATTCTTATGATTTGTCGGTTACAAATTTAAGAGCAGAACTGCATTTATGCATACGGTACATATTATAGTCAAAGCTGTGTGTGCATATCAATCGAAAAAAAAACATAAATCAAGGCTACAGCATTCTGCTTTTATACATGCACACAATACACAATCCACAACATGGACAAGTGGAAACTGTCACTTGCTAATCTGGCCATTATAATTTCATTCTATTATTATTACGGGTGTATGGTTTGATTATATTATTACACTTTTATTATGACTCGACAAAGACTGTACGCTGTACAGTATAAAAAGGCTATCATAGTTTAACATTGTAGTTGGCAATGGTTATTAGGATTATACGGTGATGATAGTGCCGAACTGCCGAGGAGTAAATACAAGTACATTACTTTACATTATTATTTGTAAATTGCTGACAGCATCTCAAGAACTGCTAATCATCACTGTTCAAACAACATTCATTTTCTGCAGAATACGTCACAATATTGCTTGTATACTTAAATATTAATTCATCAACTTTGAATCGTTTGAGGTTTTCTACATGTTCAATGTACAGTACAATGTTCAATGCTATAACGACAATAGCCGCCTTTTATAATATGTATTTAAGTACGCACACTGCTGGCTAAATACATACATGCATATAAAAATCACAAGATGTGAAAACAAATTACAAGTAAGACAAATACACACGTACACACTATGTATTATGTATACATTTTTCATAAAAGACAAGGAGGTGTAAACCAAAGAACAGGGACAAAATTATCCACCTACGTCTTTAATAATATCATGATTATTAACTAATGACTTGAGCACACATTGAAAATAGTACATGGAAAGATGCCTTGCTAGACAGTGTATACATATAAATAAATACTTATAAAAACACGAGGCAAAAGGTACGACTTTTTGAAGGTTGTGGATTTTTAGTTTGTAAGTAAACACTTTCAGTCTTATCATACATACAACAAAAGTTAGGCGAGGAGAGGGAAGAAGGAAAGGATCAAAGAAAACGCAATAAAATACTAAAGGAGACAAAGTTTTTGTGAGAAAAAATTGTTGATGAAACAGTCAAGAAATGGAAACCAAACAATTCGAGAGAAACCAAACCAAAGGATCAATATCAAAAAGTCTCAGCTTGCTCAAAAGATAGCGAAATTAAGGGGAAAGTAAACACGTGTAAGATTTCATCCACACGGAGTCTATTATTACCAATTAAGCTCGGACACGTTAACCTAAACAAAGAAGATAATATACATGTATACGACTATGTATTGCAGATTGCATAATACACAGATATCAAAAGCCAATGAAAATGAATAAGTGACTAAACAACCCATACTTGTAAACAACATTGTATAACTGCAATCTATCCTGTATTTTTGTCATACATACTATGCTCATGGAGATAGATACTTACTTTTACATTAGAGTAGAGTATTGGAATAGCATAAACCATAATACCACGTAAATCATTTGATATTATACGTGTGCATAAAAACTAATGATTAAAATACTGCCTTTCTGTGCAAAAATGCGTACGCAATGTGCATATTGTATTATTTTCCTTCCTTCTTTCATAAACTCTATAATGGCATTCTCACGAGTTTTGAATTACATTTTTACACAAGAGCACGAGCATTTGCCAGCATGAACGCAAATAATGATGATGATTTTGTCTCTATATCATTCTGATTTGAACTCCCATTTCATACAGTATCATTTGTCCATGCTAAAGTACGAGAAAACGCAGTCTGTGCTGATTACACAATAACTTTATTATAGTTAGTTACTACTGGATTGGATTGTAGTTACATATTGTATTTTATTGTGTACTTTATATTCCTTATTATTAAGCAACTAATCATACATCCTCACGCCGAGTTGATTATGTAGTTTAGTCTTTTGTGCGTTGATCGTATACATACATATAAATATGCAAACTAATGTCATAAATCCCCGTATAAAATATCAAGTATTATGTCAGTAGTAGAAGGAAAATTACAATTTGCAAATTGCAAACGAATTTCCGCTAACTAATTTCCGTAGCTTTTTGCCTTTGATCTTTTATAGCAACAATGTGCAATGATATGTACGTGTATCAACATTTTCTCTGACCTGTTGAGAAATATCTAGTGCAAACAACAGCAAAGGTCGTTGCTGTTGTTCTCCAACTAATTTTGATCATACTTTCGGATCAATAAACTACGTGATAATGTCACGCCATTACTACTGCCTTTTCCAGTTTCCTAATAAATAGAGCGAGAAAAAAGCCCTCAATCAATAAACGACAAGTTGTTGTCTTGAGAAGATGAGTGTGTAAGTATATACTTCTTGGGTGGCTAATATATATAATAAAACAATTGAGCAAGTCGCTTGTCCTTTTTTACGACAATGGAAAGATGATGAAACCGGTAGCCAGTTGTTTTTTCTCTCAAGAAAAAAAAATAGTTACAGTCATTGAAACCCACGAGAAAAAAAAGCAACAACTGCAAAGAACACAAGAGGACTACACAACGGATAGTTCACCACATTACATTAATAATGAAATATTATGCACAGTTTTTCCATACCACATCTATCTACATATCTACACATGAAATCAGCTGATTCTTCCCAACTTATGGTTTATAACAAAACCAAGAGGTTTAACATGAAAGCCAACTATGAAATTTAATGTGGTAAATTTAAAGCAGTTTTGCATTTGAATAGGGGATGAGTAAGTACATTATTACAGATTGTGTAGGTGCAGGCATTACATTGCAATATTATGAATTTCCCAAGAGGTTCGTCACTCGTCTGAAGTCTATTGCTTTTCCATATATTCTTCCTTCAATTTCCTATTACGTACAACATTACATTATGAGTATGTATTATTACACTGCCTCTTACAGTCACAGTCACATGACTATTAAAAGGAAAATTTTTAGCCTCATCAATCATGTCAAGTCAGCACTTGAGACCTGTCTACGCACTGGCATTACCTTTATTATTACCGTACTTATACAATAAAAGATTCTACAGACTGACCGGTAACACGGAAAAAAAGAATAAAATATTTTGTATAATTTTTATGATTGCATCATCAAAATTATTATTTATTTACTACTATTTTTGTAGAGGTCTTGTAAAGCCCTCTACCTACACACTACCACTACTACTATATACTACTATAATATATTATTACAAGAATTTGGGCCCGATCCTATAGGATCGGGTGCTAGATTTAATAATTAACTTTTGTGATCAAAAATT